>KN510840.1:0-26381 GCA_000787155.1 Scartelaos histophorus
ATTATTATTATTATTATTATTATGGGGCTTTTCCATCTTCATATTTCCATTCTTTTTATATTAACTTGCACATTTTATTCTCCAACTTTTCTTCCACCCTGTGTTGCCCAACAACTGTAGGTTCACTTATCTCATCTTTTTAATATTCACTATCCAAACATAATCTAAACTATTGCCACAAGTAACACTGAACATAGACATTAAATGGCTATTTTCGGATCTATGTTGTTTCCTCATTAAAAACATACCTGGAGTTGTATTTTGTTTCATTCACTCCAGGTATGAGGCAACCACATTCTAACATGGCTTAAAGCTCACAGGAGCAGGTTTTACGTAATAGAGAACTTTAAAGCAGCTTTGTCTTGTATGTTTTCAACCTGGCGCTCGAGCCTGCCATGCATGTGCTTGTGGGCCTGTGCTAAGCGTGTGCAAATGAAGACGAGCTGCCTACCTGGAGCCATTCTCTTTGTCCACAGTGCAGCGAGAGGGAGAAAAATTGCGCTCCTTTCAAAAGACTATGTTTGATAGATCTCACTGTAATATATTTTGCTTTATAAATGAAAATTGTAGTCATTCAACTCAAGCGAAATGTGGTCGTATGATTTGCTGTGTGGATACCGGGCCACCTCTGTAATTCCGTCAGTCCCCAGTAGCTGACAGGAATGGATAGGCTCTATTAAGGGAGATATAGGGGGCCTAGGGCTGTGTTGTAACTAGTGCTATTAATCCATATAGTTGGTCTATCAAGGTGCTGCCCTGTATGTGATCAAAAGAAGTGGCCCGCTGTCAAAGGAACACCTCCTGAATGTAAAGTGATTGTTTTAACTTAAGGAAAGAACTGGGACCATTGATTTTCAAGATAGCAGCCTTTACTAGTATTTTACACTTACTGTGTATCGTCAGTGTTGTACCAGTCACACTGGAATTTGACTGGGATTTTCTCTATTGAAATGTTGTCTTATTTGTTGAGCTAATTTACAATGGATGTTCAGCTTGGATACTGGAAAATACAATTTTGTGAATATTCTGATTAAGGGGGTTTGATAGATTAATTATCATAAATGTTTTTATGGTGAAAGTCTGGCCCAGCAGCTGCTTTGCGCCCTGGTATTTTTCAGTAAAACAGTTGGGATAAACGCTCTTAATAAATATTTCTACAGTAGAAGTCTGTCAACTCAACTGCTTGCATTTTTCTGTTGAATATTTTATATTATATATTTACAGATATTCTGTGTTATTACATGAAAACAGCATCAAATCAATGTAGGAGTTTGTAGAATTCTTTAACGGCAGAATACTTTTACATTTATTTATGTATTTATTTTTTTAAACCACATGTATTAGTCCTGATTACCATATTAGTCCCACAGCCAAACTCAGAAGCACTGAGCTTCTGACTTTGGCTGACCTTTACTAAATTCACTGGACACATTACGTGTATTTATTTTGTCCAAAGGAGTCCCTGGCTCTTGTGTTGTCCTTTGCATGGGCAGACACCAGGGGCTATTAGAGGAGAGTAAACTGCAACACGAGGCCTGTGTGTTTGTGGCAGGTGGAACAGTCTTTGATCAGCAGCAGCACATCAGGTACATGAGGCCTGCAGGATGCCCTCAAAGAGATCCACAGCCTTATACACTGGACATTAGCAATTTAGATCGGACATGAAGAATGTTGCTCTCACATTTGCATCTCAAAGGCCCAATTTTAATTTTTGAAATTGGTCCAGAACTGCATGGTTTCATCATTCTTTTCTTACCTCTTCATTGTGAAGTCGTTTTATGTTCAGTAGAGGTAAAAAGTGAATACTGTATTTCAACAATTACCATAGAATCACTGTACAATCACCCTTTGTGTGAAAGTGTTGTAGCTTTGGTATGATTTATTAAAAAGGCTACAGTGACAATCCCATTGATGTAAAACAAAGGTATGGTAATGCAATTTTCATTGTATTGATGTTGCTGCCATCTGAATATAAAACCCCATTTTCTCTCTGTTTGTGGAGCAAAAAATAATGGAATTAATATCACTTTATAGAAATGAACCTGAGGGAGCGACGCTTTGTGACTATATAATTTTCCTTTTATACATGGTTTCATCAAAAGCGCAGTGCGTCTTTAGTCACATGTATTGTGCTGTTTGCAAGATGTGAACCTTTTATTGATTCTTATAAATGTGGGAGTGGGATTTCTAATGCTACATAGTATCTGTGGAAGTCTTGAAAATTCTAGTCTTCATTGATGTTACTGAAGACAAGACATGTGGGAGAAATGGTCTTCTTAATGTGATCTTACACAGACAAATGCATTAACAAACTTTACTTGTTAGTATTATTTGTTATTGTATTGTGCCATACCATTGTGAGGAAATAATGAACAGTTAAAATATTACATTCTCACTTTTCCCTGCACATTTCTGACAATGACAGTTACTATTTTTATTGTGTAGGTAGACCATACAGTTTTATTTGTATTTTTTACTGTAAGGGAACATCGTGCACAGTGGGATGCATAATGCCGCTTGTAAATTGTGCAACTTTTATTGATTCTTCTAAATGTTAATATCTTTGGGTATGAGACATCTTAATAGTTCACCATTAAAGCCACGCTAAACAATGTCATATTGGAATGATATTTTCCAACAGCTGGTCAGGAGGTAGTCCCGGGGGGCTTAGGGACCGTGGCGAGGCATTTAATGTTACTGGCATACGTCTTTATTGATTTATGGAAAAGGGAAAACTGAAATGTCACATGTATATACATACAGATATATTCAGCCCGTTTGAAAGGTAAAAGCTACAGAGATAAAGCACATACTCCCAATATCAAATACGCTCCACTTCAGATTCATACTAAATGTCAGTGGCATTATCTTTTAAACATTCATCATTTTTTTATTCAGGAGGAAATTGAGAAATTAGGCCATATTCAAATGACTGGAGTTCTCTGGAGCCAAAACAAACCTTTGATTTTCGAAAATATGCAGGGTTTTCTGTCAAAGCTTAAGACATGAAAAAGCATGATAACTTTGTACCCAAAAGTAGTGCGTTGAGCAGGAAATGGCTGATGGGGAAGGGAAGCGGTGGCGAGTCTTTTCGAAAGCTGTTCCGTAATTGCTTCGTTAAAAACCAGTTGCTTTGTGTGTCCTAGAGTAATTAAGCAGTTGGAATTTTACATTACACTAGTGAAAATTAACAAAGAGCACATCTGGGTGTCCCATAGGTTTAGTCATTAAAAAGCCCATTATTTTTCAAATTACTTTTTCAATCTTTCAGCCCCCCTAATCCGGAGGTATTTCCCAGTAGACAAGTTCCCGTTCTTGTTTCCAATGGCTCCTTTAGGAAAGTTAAACAGTTAGCGGACGGTGTGGCCACAACTCCATTTTCTGAGACACACGTGGTTTGGGGACCGGGGAGGACACCATAACGATAACGCGGCCAAATCTATTTAAGCGTGTAAAGAGGGCTGTTAATGGCATCACAGTGGGAAAATCAAGAAATAAAGTAGTTGGGAAGTGAAAAGCCTCATGTTTTTGAATCACCGTTTATTAAGTTTCTATATTGACATGAGCTCCCTGGTGTAAACGCCGAGCTTTTATTGAAAAGCGATACAGTTTACTTAGTCGGTTATGATTAATTATGTTTGTGAGCGTCTCCAGAGATCCCTCAACACTTTGTGCACTGTGTTGTGTAATGAATCCACAATCACAGGCCTGGTTTGACAAAGTCAGATAAGAACATTTCCAAACATGTGCGTGCCATGCTTCACTCAATAAACCAAAGAATCTTTAAATAGAATACACTGATCATTTGTCTTGTTAGGATCTCATAGTCCCATTAACATTCTGTACCTGTCCATAGTACTGCTCTTGGATCAGCATCTTTTCTCTAATGAACACAATAAAGATTATCTAAAAAATAAAATAAAAATGAAATCAAATGTCTGACACATCATATGCCATAGATTTTAGACAGAAAATTTGACATTTATTTAAAGCTACATAGTAAAATTATACAGCACATTTTGCGATCTATTACAGAGCAACGTGTGGACCTTGCTGGCACACTTTAATATTCATATTCCCAAAATTACAGCTCACCTGGTGATTGCTGTGAGCTCCTCCAAGCAGCGAGTTGTGCAGACAAGTACATCTAACCCAGGAAAATGTTCACACTCAGAAGAGATTGCATTTCATGGTTGGTAAATCAACAGTGTGTTCCTGGAAAATGGCCAAAAGTGCTCAAACATAACCATTGGGACTTTCACATATATAATGTACTTAAAGTTGATTTGCCCATGTTACTAATCCAAGTTAGACCCTATAGATAGTCCTTGAAATTCTTGGTTTTATTGAAAATGTTCTGCAGTGAATCGGCTCTAGGTTGGTCTATGGAATGGCCTCGACCGCTAGAATATGCAATAATGGACAACACATTCAAACCCATCATGTAATTTATTGGTTGAATCATTTCCAATAGGTTGCATTGACATTGCCCCAGTCAGGAGTCAATGTAATTCTAAGAAAGATTCACTTTAAAAGACGTATTCAAACACAAACTTGATATTCATCTTATAGCTAGGAATGATTTCGACTGACAATAACCATACCTTCAGGGGTTGAAAAATGGTTTCTGAACAAAAAAATCACCTTTGTTTAGCACAGTAATTACGGATTTAAACTATAAGTCAAGAAAACAAATATGCATTCAGTTAAATAGCAAATTCCAGCATATAATTCTGATCTGTCCTCCAGCTCAACCCAGTTTATCACCAGTGCGCTAAAAGTATATTTTGGTTCTCTTACATTATAAAATAGTTAATGAATGGATTAAATATGGAATGTTGATTGATTTGACCCTTATATACACACACTTTTTTAAATATTTCATCCAGTTCTTGTATTTGCAGAGGTCACTCGTACTAGGCTAGTGGCTTGTAAGTTTCTACGTCACAATTCTATTTCTGGGTCTAAGCTGCAGCCATTCCAAGTTTTGCCCGACTGATCTACATGTAAAAATATTGCAGTGTTGTGTACCCTGCTATTTGATCAGATGAGAAACCAATACAAATGGCGAGGAGAAACTGCCATTCTTTCATTTTCCTGTTTATGAGAAATAGAATAGGAGATCTGATCCTCAACTTGTATCTGCACCGCAAACAAATCTACTCTCGCAGGTTAAGTAGCTACGAGGAAATCCGCCATAGCTATTCTTACAAGTTGCCACGTTACATGTTCTCCCATTGCTATTTATGTGCACAACAGAGAGAAATATCTAAACCCTAACCCTGACACTGTATTAACTTGGAAATTACCAGCCAATTTAACATCATCTCTCATTTCTGGCTGGCATCATCTCTCGTTTCTAGACAGCCCTTTAGCACTGTTGCACGCCAAGAAGATTTATGCTAGTGCTATTCCTCCAAATCGTCACTTTACATGTTCTCTCATCGCTATTTATGTCCACAACAGAGCACGGAAGCCCGACCGAAGTCCAACGGGCGGGTTCGGACAAATTTAGAATTATGTTTGGGCTCTGGTTGGACTCATTAGTGCATCTCCTGTTCCTGTCTACAGTAAAACCACTCACTTTTAGACTCTTAAGTGTTCAAAAGATCAGAGCTCTGCACGTCTAGTTTAGATACAAGCCAAAACGCTATTATTTGTGAAATGCCATGCAATACTTCAGATAGGTGATTTTTAAAGCATAAAAGATTGGAGATAAAGTCCACAGGAAGTAGAGTCAGTATCGCTGATCTACAGCTTCACCTCGATTCATGCGCTGCGTGGATAAACATGTGAACTACTTTGTCTTTTTACTTTTAAATAACTCCTCAAACTGGATTAACAGTGATATTTTGTGGACCGGATGTCATTATTTGCAGAGGACAATTTATATGGATAATGTGGATGAAATGAAGTGAAGTCTTCTCATTATTTTCGCCATTTTGTGTAAATATATCCTACGTGTGTCATTAGTAGGTGTACGAAAATAGTGTGTTTTGAATAATGAATAATGAATTGAAATTCATTAATGTTTGAAATAAAACTTAGCTTGCATCACATGAATCGTTGCATGTTGAGGGATTATTTTCACCACGGCAGCGGTGGTATCAGTCCACCACTATCAGGAAGTGCTGCTCAGATATAAATCCTTCAAATGCAAGGTTGGTTTTACTTATAAAATTATTCTCAGCACAGACATTTACATTGATAGTCTGGTGTAATAATAGATTTGCCTCGGTGCACTGTGGGGTGGGTAAGACTGTTTTAGTGGCAGGCTAACTATGACTGTTGACATGCACCAGCGTAGAACCAGTGACCTCTGCAAATGCAAAAACTACATGGAATATTTAAAAAAGTGTCTCCACACGTCTGCAACACTCTGGCTCACAAGTAAATGAGGCAATATGTCCAAAATTCTGGAGGGTCCCTTTAATTGCGACTGTTACATGTCCAGGTCCCTTATATAAACTGCTGTATAAGCTCGGAAAATCTCAAGTTGTACAAAATGTGAACAATGAATTATTTACTTGTGTCAGAGATGTGGTGGACTCAGGCGGTGGTGTGGAGGAGCCTTTCATCCATGTGAGCTGCCTGACCGCGGTGAGGCTGTGAAGAGGCAGTGCACAGCAGATAAGAGAGCACTCGCCTTCCAATGATCTTGATCATTTTAGGTGATGGCTTGACCTCTAAAATGGGTGCTGGCCAAAGGGGTCCTCATTAATACAACTTGAAATCTGTGCAATTCACTCTTTTTTTCTTCTTCTTTTTCTGATGCCTGTGACCTTTGCAGAATTGCTGCTATCAAAAGAAAAGGGGATAAAAACACTTTGGAGGCCAATAGACTTTGAAAGAGGTCTGGAGGAGGACTATGTCTCAGCAGCAACAAAAGAAAATGTCTTATCTGGATTATTTCATTTGTCTCTTATTTCACATTAAATTGTCTTTTCCATAATTACGTTCAATTCATAACTTTCATTTTGTGTTACCCTGATCAGCATATCTTATATATTATACTGTGTTTAGAAATTGATAGATTTTTTGGGTATGTGCTTAAACACTAACTTTATATTAAATATCTTTCAATCATTTACACATTGAAAAAAGTAATATATTAAGTGTACAGTGCGCCAACAACATTTGCATTTTTGGACAATCTAATCACAGCTGCACATTTTTAGTGCACATTTCTCTCATGGAAGACATGTTTTCCTGAATACCATTGTAATTTTCAAAATGACACATAACAGCCTTGGATTTACACACTTTAAGGTACAGAAAAGGCATTGTTTTTCTGGCTAAAGGCAAAGTGGTTATAACGATGGACTCAAACTTGTGGCCCGTGGGCCAAATACAGCACCGGAGATCATTTCTACTGGCCCGAGAGACCATTTCTAATATCTATTCATAGTGGCCTGCCTCTACGATGAGAACTTTGACCTGGAGGCTCTGCTCTGCCCCACAGGAATAGGACGAATTCAGGAACCAAAGAGACCCAGCTGGTGTCCCACAACATCCAGGAGTCCTCAAAATCTGAGGTAGGAAGTCTGGCCCAGGAACATGCACCCCTGGAGGACAGCGTTATGGTCATGGCAAGAGTTGGAGCTGACAAGGGCCGAGCTTACAGACCAGGTCCAAAGAAACATTGCTTTGGAGTGAAGTTTAAGACTGAGGAGAAAATGGACAATGAAATGGACTTTGAGTCCACCACTACTCTTCAGAAAAAAGACACAGAACTCTAAGCACATATTACGCTTTGGCACCTGTATGATTATACTGTACTGGAAAATGTGCAACTGAAGCAAGGCAACTCCAAAAAAGTCAAAGAAAAGACTAATGAAAAAGGCTTGGCATTGCAAAAACTTATTGCTATTCTTCAGAAGAAGGGCAAGCAACTGCAAGACCAAATCAACACACATAAAGATATCCAGTACCTGTCTAATTCTACTTTACAGGAAATATGCATCTAAAAAGAGCTTGCCAACTCCAAAATAGGGAAAAGATGAACAAGAAAGACTTGGACGTGGATGAACAAGCTCAAAGCTACTCTACAGAGGAAAAGTAAAGAGCTGGAAAATCAAGTTAGTGCATACTGTATTGTTATAGATCTGTCTTGATCCCTGTCTTGTTTGTCCCCTTTTGTGCTGTCTTCCCCTCCTTTCTGTCTTGAGTGTCTGGAGCTGGGCGGACAATCTGACACTGTCCTCAGCCTTGTAACATTGGTTCCACCCACTACTCACCTGTTCCCAACCACCTCATGTCCTGCAGTACCAGAAGCCTGGTTCTTCATCCACTCCTCGCCAGATCAACAGTATATCCTCCATGGTTTCTACCGTTTGGTTTTTTGTATAACGTGTTTTTGCCAGTCTCTTCTGGACTCCAGCACAGCCTCATTCACCCCAGCCTCTGACCCAGCTCCCCGCAACCTGCTTTTTGTGTTTAATAAACTCAACAATTTTTGACCTCCAGTGTCTGCCTTTTGATCTGTAATTATAACAAGATCTCTCTATAACAATACACTGACAGACAAAGTCCAGTAAGCAATGTCCAACATCAGTAAAGTCCATGAGAAAATGAAAGAAAAACTTAAAACATCTATAATGGCCACTCAAACTACTTGTACTGATGTTGGTGGAGATCTAGAAAATTGTGAAACTAATAAGAAACTGTCCAGCAAGGTGCAGAAGTTCTTCTGAACTCTTCTCAGCATGAAAGGAGCTGAAACTCCTGAAGTTTCATTGTGAAAGTGAAGGAGCAGTAGAATTTGACACCCCTGCCAGTACATCACTGGCCTCCAACAGATGCTGCAAACCCTTTGCACACTATCTTCACCAAAGTCAGCCGTGCAGCACTGAGAAGCCTTGAGGAGTTCAAGAGGAGCATGCACAGAGACCATGAGATAGTGACTTAAAGGACTCATTTAAGACCAAAATAACATTTTATTTTTTAGCAGTAGTGCAGATAACTTCTGTGTGAAATGACAAAACTCTTTAGCTCATAGCTCATATCACATCAATTTATCTGTGTTTTTTCCTCCACCACAAGGGTGTTCTGAGCCTAATAAAAGTGTTTCAGTGCCATTAACGGGAAGTTAACAGCCTTCTGAGTCCAACAATCAAAGCAACAATTTGTAAACACTTCTAGTTTGGTGTATTCTGAACTTGATCTAGTATCAGATTTTACTCTTGAGTAAAACAAATGCGGTTCTTTTTTAGCATCATGTCATCATGTCTAAAGATGGTTTTCGATTCAGTAGCTTCCTTTGACCAAATATCTATGCAATTCTTTATCAAGTTCACCACATTTGACACTTTAGTAGTTCTCAATTATGGATCTCAATTTGACTGTGACTCCTGCTTTGGACTGAGCCACCTCAGCAGGACAATGTCTCTCGGCTAGTCTTTCAATTACACAGGAAACCCTTGGAAAAGCTGGAGGAAGTTAGAGTGGAAAGGAAAGCCTATGCATCCCTGCTGGATGGATGAATACTTTTATTTGAGTCTTGTTTTGCCATTGTATCTCAATTCACAATACTGAGTTCTTCTTCCACCACTGAACATCATCAAAAGTGATACAACTGTGTGGTAAACAAGGGAGCAGAGAGAATCAGATCCACCATAGTAAAATGTGATGTGTAACAAGGCATACATAATTGGTGGTTTGCATCAGTCTAAAGCTAAACTGCTGCTAGTAAAATTGGCCGAGACACTCTAACGGCTCTGCTATAATTGAAGCACATGTTATTAGTTAGTCTAAAGGAGAGAAGAGTGCAGACTAATTGATCTTAAAAGGCACAGACTGGTGCAGACTGCCCCTTAGACATTTCTTGAGTCGTCATGTTGGCCCCTCCTTGCAGCACCTGTAATTTCTCCCATATGGTGCATAACTGATATGGATTAAACAATTAAGACTCTTTTCTCTGTGTGAATTCTGGCTGTGAGCTCTTTGCTGCAAACAACAGAGCTTCAAATTGAATTGCCCCAAAATGTGGATCTGCTTTTCATTCAACAACAATTAAATGTGACAGATTTAATATTATCTGCAATTTGACAAAATGGCAAGAGATATACCACAAAAGATTCCTAAACTGGGCTTTATGTGGCTCATTCAAATGCTGGGATGTAGTGATGCAAGTTAATGTCTAAAAACTACTTGTAAAACCTTTAGTGATGAACATTTTAGTTTTTATATTCTTTAACATTTGTAACTCAATGAAAAAAACTGTGTAATGACAGAGCTTGTGCATCCATGGAGACACATCTAATAGTAGTGTAAACCCATGAAGCATAGTTGTGAACTGTCAAGTGTCTTTTCAAATCACCTAAGCACATATAAGAGTGAAAACAAAGTGACTATGTTAATCCTCTAGTCTTCCTGTTACAGAGATCAGGATGTAACGTCATAAAACAATGGGGCCCTGGAAATCTGCCTCTGAAGCAACAGTGCAGTGTGAAAAAATAAAGACCCGATAAGTGCTGGGTCACTATTGGAAAATACATTTAACACTATAGTGTCAAAGTGTTTTTGAATAGACTCTAAATTAAATATTTAGCATCTATTTATTATCTCCACATTAGTTAAACAGAAAATTCCAAGCTCCATATGTAACATTTTGAGAACCTTTTCCTATTCAAAAGTTGTTTTAAATTGCAATGTCTGTCTGTCTGAAATCCATGGATAGGAGATGCATTATCTAAACATATGAAGAGTTTTTACATAACAATAGTCCCACAACTCTCAAAGTCAACAGCTCCACACTCATCAGCACTGATGGAGATTTACCTAATTAAGCTATACAAAGGCAGTGAGCACAGGAATAGCAGAATCTAAAGACTTAAAAGATTTGTGACAGTAGCTCCAAGCAAAAGGCTGTAACTGCACAAAGAACACCCAAGACTGTCGGGGTTAATTGGTTGACCCAATCCATGTACAATAAAGATTTTAAGGCTCAAATCATGGTGTCTGAGGAAATTAAAATCACGCACTGAAAGGGTTTTCTGTGGGCTGCAACCACAGCATGTGATCACATTCACAACCAAGAGAAGTTTGTTCTGCGCCCGTGTGGCCTGAAACACCAAGTTCAAACCATGGCTTGGATTTCAGTGCCATTTTCAACCATTTCAACAATTACTGTGTGAGTAAGTACCCAGCATTCTAATACGTGTGGCCAAGCAGGGGATGTATTTACACGCACTAAAATTGACAAATTACAAATAGATTTGATTAGTTTTATCTTACAACAAAAAGGGGAAATGCATGTTTATGATTTTGTGCTACCCCCAGGCCTGAATAAATGTAAGAGCATCACATCAGAAACCAGGTGCATTGTTGCACTAAAGAAAACATACATACATATATTTACAACATAGTACATTTGTACTGGTTCTCTTTCAGATGGCCATGCAGATGTTCTGTTGTGAGTGTCTTTAGACACCTATGTTGACGTAATTACATTTCATTCATGTAATGGTACTTTTTGTTGGAATAATAGTCATGTGTGAATGAGCCTTTGTTTTATCCCATATGCCCTCCAATAGATCGTCAATAGGAAGCCATCAAGAACCATTCAAACATGATTAGTATAGACTGTGCTATTTAATGATCTCAGCTTAAATGAACTTTAATGCTGTGAAGCTCGAACATGTGCTATCGATGTCTGTGAGGTTTTCTCTGTTTTCCACCTTCTATTGAGTCTCTATAGAGAATTATGATTGATTGCTTGAAAGCATTGGTGCTACTTAAGTTAATTATCATCATTATCACAGTGTGGGAATAAAAGCCTATTCTAGTCGTTGTAATGTGTAATCAGTGGACGCAAGACACCATCACGAGCTGATCTGTGTTTAATGTGGCTCACGTTCTTGGTCTGTGGAAGAGACGGCTGAAAGTGCAGCATACTAATTACACATATCACAGGTATAAACACGTTGTTCAAATTACATTAGGATCAAGCTGGTTAAGAGTGACCATCATGCAAATTATCTTTTGTTATTTCTGGACACTTATTTTGATAGCATACATTAGAATACCAGTTAATGTGTTAATTAAATGTAGCATCATGTCAAGAATGGGTGTACTAAATCTAGTCTAATATGAATGTATAATAATAGTTTTAAGAATTTTATAAACTGTTTGAGATAATATATTCCTGCTATTGCATGTGTGTATTCCAGAGTTCTTTAAGGGCTCTTTAAGGGGCTAATGAAGATCAGGAGAATGTTAACCACACTTCAGACCAGACGCTGTGCCTGCTGTAGCAGAGATGAGCATGTGCACTGTCTATGGATCCTTAAGCTCATGCACACCAGAGAGGAAACATGTGCACACACTTACAAACCCGTGCATGTCAGCTGTGTGCAGGACTCACTGACTTTGTGTGCGAGTTACTATTTATTTATATTTTACATCTTTTTGACTAGATACACCATGTCATTTTTGCCTTAAAAGTCCTACATTATGCAACATGGACTTTTGTGAGATTTGAGTCATGTTATTATGTTGTTACCTCCTCAAAAACACACCCGAAGTTGTGTTTTGTTTCATTCACACATGTTTGAGTGATCCTTTATTATTAGTCTGTCTACATTTCCAAAGATCAAAATTCTCCATTCCACCTTGTGATGTTACGTAGTGGTAGTTTTACCTTTTACCTTTCCAATTCCAGTGCTGAAATTATCAAAATTTTAGTGAAGGTGTATGGAGTTTAAAAACACATCCGATGTTTGTGAAAAGGCAACAAAATTATAGCATACGTAGATCAGAATACAGTGTAATATATCCCCTTTAATTAAAAAAAGACATAAATGATATAATATAATTCTCTTGATCTTAACCCTTGACATTTATTTGCATATATGTAATGTATTTTATATTTGCCAGCTTCATCATTTAGTTTCTTAATATCGTAATGGTATAATATTTTAAAAAATGACCACAGCCACGTGACAGAGGAATTTGCATGGAAATCGATTTATTCATTAATACAGAATAAACAGGGCATTGCACGAGCATTTGTAAAATCTGTCTTGGATGTCCCTGCTCATGGTGGCCATCTCAATTGTGCGTGTTGACACCTATGGAATTGATTTCCCATGGCAGCTCAGCCCATCTACTGCCACAAACATTGGCACGGCCGCACTCACATCATGTTGACACAGAACGCAATCACTGCTGTTTGTCGGCCATTGTTGGAGCGGAATAAGGAGAGAGCAACAACAGCCTGTGACTAAAGCCTGTCCAGGAGGCTCCCGTGCACTCTCTGACATGCAATGCTAACCTCGCTTTGTCATTAGGACCACTTGGCATCACCGGACAGAATGGTGTTAAAAGAAAAAACTATTCTACATCTTTAACGTCTTATTTGTTTCTATTTATTAAAGCCCTCATATTGCACTATTTTCTAATCTATGTTAGAATGTTGTTTCCTCATCACAAATATACCTGGAGCTGTGTTTTGTTTCATTCACTCATGTTTAAAACACAAATCCTGCATCCAAGCCGACACCTTGTGATGTCATGTGGCAATACAGGGTATGCTCTACTGTGTTTTTAAACTCCATGAATCTTTTGGATGAGTTAAGCCCTGGAATTGCCAAGCTCTACTGAACAAAAGGTATAATGTAGCTTTTGACTTGAAAACTGCTGTTTTGTGACATCACAAGGTGGAACAGAGCATTCTGAGCTTTGGAGAGGACAGAATAATGAAGCAGGATTACTCAAGCATGTATGAATGAAACAAAACACAACTCCTGATATCTTTTTGGGGTAACAGCATTAAAACATGGCTAAAAGCTCCCAAGAATCAACTGAATGTTACGTAATAACATCAGAGACTTTACAAAAAAGTACATTATTGGCCCAAAATCTGGAAATCTAAAATGAATTAATTTCTGAAAATGTCATATTAAAAATCTAACTAAAACATATTGTACAGTCCTCTTGTGTCTCCATAAGTCCTGCTTCACAGATGTTTTTTTTTTTTTTAATACCTGAACAACATAAAATAAATTTTGGTGTTTGCGAAGAAGACCAAGGGCTCATCAATGATGCAGTGACACGGAATCAATTTAACAGAGTGGAAAGGTTGCAGAATTAATTCCAAAGGAGAAAAAATATTAACGGTGGTCAAACGTGTCTACAGCTAATTGCAGGGGTGTGTAAATATGCAATGTATTTTCATATTTAACTATCCTCTGTCATGAGGACACAGACTCTTAAGCTTGTAATGAGTAGATTTTAAATGTTGTCCTCAAGAAAACTTTACATATTAGTGTCCTTGTTATATTTGTTGTGAATTTGTTTGTTTGAAAGTTGAAATAGAATTTTTTATATTTTGACATATTTGAACTAGAATCGCTATGTTTTTGCAGCATAAGAAATTGAGTATAAAACATTGAGAGAAACTCTTCGTCTTCTTCTTTCTCTGGCAGAGTGCAGTAACCATGAACTCCAGCGCTTTTACACTCTTTTGTCTGTCCACCACTTATGTTTTGGAGTCTAGACATATTCAGCCCGGCATTGTAAGGACACGTTCTGTGGTGATGAAAACACAAAACAAATTTCAACTGGGTGAGCAATACCCCTCAATAGGCCACGAGGGACAAAGCAGAGCATTTATAGATTAGTTGTATGTTAGATTTTCCAATAACACACCAAAATGTGCCCTCTGCAGTGGAAGTGATCTAATATTGGGATTCCATTAAGTTTAGAGGTGTACTGTATTGATGTTTTGTTCTCAAACAAGATGCAGCAATTATTAATGAAGATGTGTGTCTCAGGTAATTACTGCACTAATTTAGTTATGGTAGAGTAGGCTGCTATCTGATTTTGTTCCATTGGACCTATTAGTTTGACTAAACATTGAGCTAATTACTGGTCTAAGCATCCCAGCGTGCAGTATCCATGAGTAGCATACACAAGAGACATTTGCACATCCCTAGTTGTTTGTAGACACGACTGTGAATAACAAGAGATTTGTCCATCCAATTATTTTTGAATTTTTTATTTTATGGACGTTTGTTTTGAACTTGATAAAACAAACAATTTGATGTGATATGTATATTAGTTTATATGTCTTTTCTAATGTAATATCATATCTAGCAACAACTTCTAAGATGCCACCACATAGCAATGGTATGACTGAAATCAAATGGAGTAATTGGCAAGCAGCTTGGATAAACAAGCCAGCTCCTTGGCAGAGGACAAATACTATACTTATGCATTATTGTTCTTATCTCTGTCAGTCACAGGGCCTCGAGGAACAGTTTTCATTCTGTCATGTGTTTCTCTCACATGAGCCTTTAACCTAAATCAACTAGGAGTGTTCAGCCTCATCACAACTTTACTCAAAGTTGTATTGTGATTCATCTGCATGTTTGAGTAATTGTGCTTTATTGTTCTGCTTTTGAGTGTTGAGCGCTCAAAACTTTCTCCACTTAATACTTAAGTACTAAAAAAAACTTGAAGATGTTTCATTTAAATTGCCCAGTCCTAAAGATCACTGACTACATCATGTAAAAGTGGAGTTTATAAATACTGAAGTGTCTGCACTGTAATGAGCTGCGATCATGTTTAGTGGATGAAGAAATGTTTACAACTTTTTTGCACTTAAAGCAAAATTGGGTAGTAATGCCAGTCAAGTAATTGGCAATACTTAAGAGTATTTATTTGTGCTGAATGAATGCATAACTCATTGAGTTGATTTAGTTTCACATGCTCCAACCACAGTTTTCCCAAAACATGATCAGTTCTCCAAAAAGAATGCAGTGTTAGATAAATAATGTATCTTTGGTCATTGAGGTTATAGTTTTTTTAAGGTCATCCAACACTGAGTTGTGATTATTATAAATATATGAATTAACTTTACTATAATTGAGAAGCAGTGTAACAATGTAATGACATCGACCTCTAGCAGTGGGAGATAGTGTCCATATACTATATGGTCCCAGTGCCCTACAGGCTGTTAGTGCAAAGACTTACATCATGCATATACTTTTTCAGAAGTGAAAATCTGAAAGAAAAGGCTGACTTAAATACAGCTAAAACACACTACTTTTTTATCCCCGGGATCAGTGCAAAGGTCAAACTCTGTCTGACAGATCCAACCACATTTAAAAATACATTTGAGTGGTTTAAGCAGATGTTGGGAGCACTGTTTCTCTCCCCGACTAAGGCTCACACAGGCAGCCTTTAGATGCCACTTTCTGAATGCCTACATCCTAATTAAAGCTAGCGCGCACAGCTTCAGCTCCAGAGAGAACTGCCAGGTCCATCTTCTTTAAAGCAGCCCAGTACGTTGTAGTTTCACACCAGGATCTCTGCTCCCATGCTTTTCACCTGCATGTCTGACATCTTGCATCATCAGATACAAGCTGTCTTGGCAGTGAAAAGTTTGTTACTCTTTAACAAGATATACAGTGGCACCAAATCAAAGCAAGCACTAAAACAGGTTTTGAGGTTATGTGCTTTCATACTAGGTGAATTTTCGGCTGTTTGCTTAAAAAGTGAAATATACAGACATTTGGAACATAATCTACTGATTTATTTGGCTTTAACCACACTGGTGGTTTGGCAGTGAGCGGACACTTAGCAACGAGCTGTCAATCAAAGCTGCTGCTAACAGGAGCGACCCTGTGGAAAGAAGGCACCTGATTGGTCTGTCGTTAATGTTCTTATTTTGATTTACGGACAACATAGTGAGATAAAAAACAGCAGGATAGTGTAGAGCAGGTTAAGATGAACATGTAAAGGTCAGAATGAAAAGTCTCACAGCAATAATTACAGAGAGAGAGGCAACCATTTCATTCAATAGAAGTCAACTGCATCCAGATCTGGAAGGAACCACTTCACTCCATCCACTAGTATATTTACAACCTGTATATGTACCACCTGTATATGTACCACCTGTATAAATACAACCTGTATATGTACCACCTGTATAAATACAACCTGTGTATGTACCACCTGTGTATATATACAACCTGTGTATATACAACCTGTATACATACAACCTGTATATATACAACCTGTGTATATACAACTTGTGTATATACAACCCAGTACATCCATGACTCCACTAGAATTCAACTTTGAGCATGATTTAAATTAATTTTAAGTAAAGTCCAAATGTTGTGGATGAGGGGTGGGGTTGTTGTACTTTTCATACCTGAAATACAATATAAGGGTCAATATCTGTAAGTACTATCCAACTGTTCACAATTCAGTACCCACGTCATTAAAAAAGTGAATATTTCTATAGCGTGTCCACCTGAGCCTGTGCACTATCTGTGTATGAGCCGTGTAATCAGAGGCGCTATGGAACTTTTAACAAGAAGTCATTAACAGTCAAGACTATTGTGCAGACAGCGTGATTTCAAAGGTGCTCCACAACAGCTTGTGTAGCAAGGCTTGATTGAACCAGAGCACTTGAAAGGAGCCACAGAGACGCACGGTTCGCATCCTGTCGCGGCCCATCTGCCTCTCTCCTCGCTCCCGCCGTCATTCTTCTTTGTGAGGAGGAAAGGTTTGAACATCAAAGAACAGCCATGCTACCTTGGAGACAGAAACAATTAGTAAGGAGTCTGCTGAAAGGTGCTGAAAGGAGAAACTGCCTCTATATGAAACCTCAACTATTATGTCTGACCATTACTGAAAAGGGTGCCCAAGTAATGTAATGGCTGTTTCTATCTCAGTCAATAGCACCTCTCTGTATAGAACCAAATGGACAAGAGGCATAGTGGAGTTCATTTAAATTTGTATTCAAATATCAGGGGATTACGATTACATTCCCACCATGTTACTTATACCTGGTCCATACTTCTAAAGCTTGTAAAGCAAAAGCTATAGTTTGTATGTCAAGTAGTGTAAATATATGCTAATAGATTTTTTTTAGGCAAAACTTTGGTTTGTTTTCATTCCTGACAGTTTGGACGGCTCAGTCGCTGAGTATAATATTCTCTGGTCGGCTGATTTACAGAGTTTGAAAAAAGATGTGATCGAATAAATTATCGGAAGCCAGATGAACCTCATTATAGTAGAGGTAACTTGGCATTATTATGTCAGAAAAAATTGTAATTTTGTGAAAATTATAATACTATTTAGTATTTATTTTAAATTAGCATGCCCCTCATGTTAGCTCATTTAAATTCTGTCTATTCTGGTTATTTGTTTATTGATCTCATCATCACCGACTCGTAAAACACACAATAATTGCATCTAGGCACCTTAATAAAATATGAATAAAGACTTAATACATAGTAAACATATAGTTTATGAAGAATAATTTAGGCTTAATAACAACTTATTAATATCCCAACACACCTAAACTCTGCTGCAGTTGTTGAAAGTGTAACTGTGTTTTGCAGTCTGGACATAGTCTGGATCAGACATACTTGATAAGACCTCAGGCTGTGATAAGTACATTCTCATTAACACTTGTACGCAGGAGTATCTCCATATACAGTCCACAGGAAATCACAGG
This sequence comes from Scartelaos histophorus, assembly GCA_000787155.1. Lineage (NCBI taxonomy): Eukaryota > Metazoa > Chordata > Actinopteri > Gobiiformes > Gobiidae > Scartelaos > Scartelaos histophorus. Next base: position 18,476 of record KN510840.1, read on the forward strand.
GGGGTGGTTCTCTGATGGAATACCCTTGAGCTCATTCACAGCTATCTAAAATATCCCACTTGTCTTAGCTGGCTGCTAGGCAACTTCACCCGCCTTCACCTCTGCAGGCATTTCATTATGTGAGTGAAGTTGGACTTGGCTTATAGCTGCTGTTTAATAATGCATTTGTCATCGGTGACCAGGGCACACAAGGGGTAAGGCCAAACAAACATGAAATTAGGTCAATATCACCAGGTCATCTCTGTAGAGGTCGAATGCTGTAAGACATGAAGGAAAGACTGTTTCAACAAGCTCGGAGTATTTTATTGTGCACTTATGTTGTATCAGAGCTATTCCATTGCTTTAATTCAATTATATGTATTCTGTATATGTACAAAATCACAACATATTTAAAAAAGTGTTGATTTAACCAACAATAAGTGAAAACAAAGCAGGGAAACAGTCAATAACAGACAACTGTCTCCTTAAGCCCTCTTTTGTGCAGTTTTGTGCCCTTGTCTAAATAAATAAAAAATGTGCATGTATAAATCAATCAAATAACTTCAACAAATTCAACAACTCAAAGGTCTTATATTATGCAAAATTTACTCTTGTTAACTTTTAGTCATGTTGTCACCTCCTCAAAAACAAACCCAAAGTTGTGTTTTGTTTGATTCACATTTGTTTGACTAATCCTGATTTAATCCTTAATCCTGATCTACATCTCCAAAGCTCAAAATGCTCCATTCCACCTTGTGATGTCATGAGGCAGTAGTTTTTAAGTTAACAGCTTCCTTTAGTCTTTAATTCAGTATGGGAAGGACTGACATTATCCAAATGATTGTGGTGAAGGTGTAAGGCAAATGATTGGTGAAAGTGAATATAGTTTAAAACACTGTGGAGCACTTCCTGTATTACCACGACATCATAAGGTGGTGTTTTCTGTTTGAGAGAAGCTCATCTTAAATATTTAGGATTTGTGTGTTAAACATGTCTGAATAAAAGTAGAGTAAAATTAAACTCCCATATTTGTCAGTAAAAGAAAAAAGACACAATACACAATCAACAACAAAAGAGAGAAAAGTGCTAGACATTTGCTAACTGTTAAATGATGGATATAAGGCATAACAAATCAACATGCTTTCTACCTGCAGTAAATGAAAGCATTATAAAAAAGACAGAGCCTGAATAATTAATTTCAATTATCAGCTTGAGCAGGGAAACGTAATAATAGACCAGAGAGCAATAATTGCAGTGTTCTTGATGATGTTCTTGTGCATTTCCCTCACGTTCTAATTTATGAGCTCTTAATATTGAAGACTGCAGAGATCGTTGGACACACAAAGCCTGGTCTGAGTGCTGGTACATCTAAGTGTTACAGTGCTCATCAGTGCATATAGTGCAGTATCAATCATCCAGGAGCACCCTGACAAGGGGCCCTGTTCTGACAGGGGCAGGTGTGCAGGCACAGGCATTACATCATACTTGGATACACACCATTAGCCAATAACTGCAACCCAGATTCCTCATGGCTCTGCTTAAAGACAAGCCCAACTTTGTATATTTTTGTATAATGTTTTGTAAAGATGCCGTGTTAATTTGTAATAATGCTGTGCCATACAATGAATCACAGTTATACAGAAAGTAAAATAAAGCAAATGACAGAACTAACAAAAATACTGTCAACACCACGAGATGATGCTCCAATTTGCAAACTGGAAAGAAACTTTATTATTTATTTATTTTATTTTTACAACTTTAACTTTTTGAAACAGAACTCAAATGTAGCACAGTGTCAAAGTCAAGTGTGAAGGTTGTAGCCTGTAGTGAGTTAAAGCACATTTAATGATGGAGACCAGTCAAGAGGCAGACTCCAGCCGACCACGGATCTGTGCAGCCCTGGGTGTGAGCTCCAGCGGCAGTAGCAGCGCTGGAATAGGGCCGATGACTGATTCCAATTGAGGGCCACATCAAAGAGTGTGAATGCTGCAGCTCTGGCAGAGAGGCTGGGGGTCAGGGACACTGGCGGAGGGATTTAGTCATTTCAGGGCTTATGTGAAGCACCATGGAGAGGAGCCATAAAAGCACAATGTCACTTTGTGACCTGCAGTTAGAAGCAGACCAACATGGAGCTGGGTGAGCTGCTGGGAGTGCGCCATGGCAGCACTCAGACATGCACCGCTCTGCTCTCGCTCTGCTCTCGCTCTGCTCTGCTCACACTAAACCTCCTCTTCCCATCTCTCCCAGTCTAACACAGTCAGGCTAACACAGCTGTCTCACACCATAAATTCAGGCTGATTTTCAGGCTAATAATACTAAATGGCAATGGTAATTTTGACAGCGCTGAAGTCCAGTAAATTATCTTCCGTCTTTGCTTTAATGCGCCTCCACATGGCGGCCATATTTTATTTGGCTCTCTGACATTTAGTGAGGGCAATGACACTCGTAGGAGACATTCAGATATGTCTGGTTGGCATGCAGCCTCCCAAACATCCACGTGGGACTAGTCCTGCAGCTTTTAGGGCCAATAAAGCCCCTCACACACCGCTCCCATGATGGGACTCACCATGTTCTTGGCTCTTTATGAGTTAGTGTTCATGTGTCTGGCCATTAAAGCTCTGCACAGTTGCAAATGAACTGTACTTTTTCAAAAGAAATGCTATCTGCTTTACACATTCCATACACTCATATACTATACTCAACAATATTGCTTATAAAACCTCTTCTAGTCAGCCTATCAGCACTTATTTAAAAATCCCACTTAATCCAGTCCTGTTTCTTTCCTGTGCATCATTAAGTGTAGTTGAAGGGAAGAGCTGTCACTTGTCTCTTTGTCGTCTTTGTGGGTGTACCGTCCACATCAGCTTTAATGAGTGCCTTTAACTGTTAGCAGCTCTCACGTTCCCCTCCACTTGTAACAAATCAAACTCCCTCATGAGAACAGTGGAGCCTGTTGAGGAGGGACCAGGGAGCCCCCACTGCTGGGTGGCTCACCATGAAAACCTCTCATCTTCACATTTTAAGACCCAAATTTGGAGCCTGACAGAATTCATTGAGGTTTTAAAACATTTGATTAATTTACTTCAGGACCAAGTTGCCCCAAATAACAATACTGCCCCCCAGTGTATCAATCTGACTTAGAGTAAAAAATAATAGCAACCTGCCACAGCGATTTAAAGAGATAAAAACCAACAACTGTTAAGTAAAAAACTAAACCTAAAGCATAATGGAAAATATGCAAAATAACATTAAAGGGCATCTAGTGCAATAGGTTGATCTACGTTATAATGTTGTTTCTTCATCAAAAACATACCTGGAGTTGTGTATTGTTTCATTTAACACACAAATCCTGCATATTTAGACTGTGCTCTTCACTCAAACTGAAAACAAAACTTCACCTTGTGATGTCATGTGGTAATTCAGACACTGCTCTACTTCATACACGTTCATACAGTGCATTTCAGCCCTGGAACAGCCAATATCTACTCATGAAAAGCTAAAATGTAGCTGTTAACTTGAAACCCACAGCTTCATGACATCACAAGGTGGAACAGAGCATTTTTAGCTTTGGAGATGTAGACAGCCTAATTATGCAGGTTTACGCAAACATGTATGAATGATGCAAAACACAACCCCAAGAGTTAATTTTGTGTGCTATAGAATATTGTATTGTTATTATTATTAGCATTATTAGGATTGTCATATTTTGCTTGAGTTTTCTTATCCTATGGAGTTTTACTGACCTTTTCCTAAATAACCAATAAGTTGAACAATGCTGAGACGTGCAAAATATTCCATTCAGTTATTGCATGGCTTTTTACTTAGTGTCTACAGTCTGTTCTCTATAAGTAAAACAGGCCATCTCTTGGGTCGGGGCACCTGTTATCTTGCTGATTCTGATATGCTGCTGGCGCGCATCCCAGAGCATGCAATCCATTCTATTTTTCAAAGTGCATTTATATTATGGGCCCTCTTGGCAGGACTGTCCCCAGTGCATATTGGGCAAAGCGCCTCCCAGACTGATGGTGATTACGATGCTATGACATACAAAGTGTTAGCAACCTTGTTTACTGATGGTTATTGCAATTGTAGCAAAACTCCCACATTTCCATTGGCAGAACATGTCCAGGCTTGTTGCCATGTAAGGACACTAAATGAATGGAAAAATAAACTATATTTTTAATATAAAGTAAATGCCACACAGAGGTGACAGCGTGGTGCTTTGTGACAATGTTTAGTGTAAAGAGGCAGAAGGGAATCAGTGGCTAAGTGGTTAGATCAATATTGTGATTTAAGGTGCACTATGTAACTTCTGGAGTGGGAAGCATTAACCTGCTTATATCCATGGAGATGTTATGGCTGTGCCTGAAATGCATCTATATATTTTATTCAATTATGTCTGTTTTTATTGCTCAGAAATACCTTGAATAATCAACGTTTTTACTGTGAATTGGATGAAATCTGCACAAATCTGACCTGTAACTTAGCATGGTGGCGTCACGTGCAAAACAAGATGGACAAGATAGACCAGAAAAGCTACATAGAGCAACTTTAAAAGCGAAACAGCAAAATGTAAAAAAAAAAAAAAGCTTAAATATGCGTAAATACCAGAGAAAAGTGCCATTTAACTTGATAAAAAAGCCATAATCCCTTTTCCACCACATGCGCCTTTATCATATTCAGTGCTAGAGGTGTCAGTTCTTCTGCTAATAGCTGTGTTTAAATTACCTATATAGCCGGCATGACTGTGGAGATCACTACAGAGCTTTGGAGCTGTTCATTTACTTGGCAGGTTAGAGGTGTGAATATGAGCACCTAATGAGCGTGAAGTAAAGTGTTGATGGAAGAGGAGCCACAGCGCAAGCACTAACTTTCAATACCTTTGTTCTGTTGCCCAACATTACCTTTAACACACTTGAATTCACCGCACCTTTAAGTGATTTTATGTTTGCACTCCATGTCGCAGTCGCGTGGAAAACGTAACTCCTTTTTTTGATTTGTGCCGTTCGCTTCTCCAGGTGCGAGCTCGTCGTAATATTGCTTCCCAAAGTGTAGGCTTTAGATCCGAGACAATAAGAAACTGTATAAACACTCCCACACAATTCTCACGGCTGGGAGGTCCGTGCCGTAAAATGCCCAGATTGATAGAGCAGTGCCGAATGCCTCCCCTGAGCTGAAAGGCTAGACTCCCGCCGTGTGCCCTCCTTATGACTCAACAATACAGATAAAGTTTCCCCAACAACAGCGTGTCCGCAATCTACTACGGCTTTTATTGCTCAACGATGGCCAATTATGAGCGCGCCATGATTTCTTGCAAATATATCGCAGGCCCTATAGGTCAATAACAGTGGTCATTTGTTGTCTTTTCTTGCTTTTTCGTGTTATACGTCTTTTGAAACTCAAGCCGGCGTTGTTTTAATACAGCTGAGAGCGCAATTTATTCATATTTTACTGCGTTATGTTTGGTTTGCTTTAGATTCCTGATTAGCTCGTGCCACTTAACCTTGATTTGTCCTTGTTTAGACATATCTCAGTTTGGTTCCATAAATACTGGATTCTGGTACATAAATTTGATGAGTGGCATTGAGTTTAGATAACCAGAATACATTTTCGAAACAAATCTAATTAGAAAATTGACCCACTGTGGCTCAAATAGGCACCGTAAATAAGTTGATTCGCTGCTCATTTTCTACAATTCTCAAAAAAAAGACACATATACACATATATAATAGCTTTTAATCATGCTATAATTGTTTTTCCTTCTTATTCACCCTTTCAAAGTTGTTTTTAGAGTTTCTTTAATCTCATACATTCAGTGTACCCGCAGATGCCTATAGCTCTGTAGGATTCAGCTGCGTTGCACATCCATTTAGTCACCAATCAAAAAACACAGTGAACAGCAGTTATCCATGCACCCAGGCCGTCAGCAAGTCATTTTAGATCAATATTGCAATTTAAAATGTCTAAAATATAAAATAATGATCCTCGTTTGCCATAGATTATAATTATAACAGACTATAGCATATAATGGCTTTTTTTATCTTTGTTTTTTTTCTTGAAACACATGACAACGTAAAGTCCACTGGTCCAGACTGTCGCAGCCTCCCGCAGCTCTCAACCTTCAGAACGAGCCCGTGCATCTGTTCTTATAAATGTCGGACAGCTCGGAACTGGCAGATACAAATAAAGGTGATTTAGCCCAAAGTGATGCTGAAGGATGGCTCTCATTAGGGCCTGAGTGAAGACCAGAGTCAGGCTTTAACTGAGAGGGATACCAGGCCATTAGCTCCTGGCAGCTCTTGTATTGATAGGTTTTTAATAAGACGCTACATTAATGCTTACCATGACTGAGTGCCTTTATGGTAATAGGGGGAGGAGTAAAATAGGGAGTAGTTGAATTAAGGTAAAAAAGTTTGCGATTTTTTATTTTTTTATTTGTTTTTACTTACAAATGTGGAATTAGGGGAAATGCAAAATAGATATAATATAAACCACAACTGGCCAGGATGCACATTAAGATTTTCACTATCAGTGTCACGCTTGTAAGTGGTAAAAGTAGCACATGACCAATGGAGTTCAAGTGACATTTCATTAATTTTGCAGAAAAAAAATAAAAAATGCTCAGGGTCAGTCAACTATGCGATAACTAATGACCACAAGACCTAGAATTTAATTTAAAATCTAAAACTTGATAAACTGCTTAGTAATACACTTATTAAAACAGATGTTTTTTTTTTAAAATTTTTTACAGAATCTTGCGTTTTAAATTGGCTTTTTTTAGTAGCTGGTTTGCCTCTGCAATGTCAGACAGACTACAGTTAATATTTGAAATGCACATGGGAAAAATGAATGGAAAATGCACTTACAAAACCGGAGATCTCAGAGTGGGTGGGACTGTTGAGTTCCACAGGAGGAGAGGGTGGTAGAAAGTATTGCTAGATCCTCTTGCATTGTAAATTTATTCTTGTCCAGTCCTACTTTACACAGCCACTGCATTCACAGCTAATTTTGATGATACTCTGTCACTTTATTAAATACCCTTTAACAAGGCTTAGCTCTCGTCTTTAGCTTGTTGATGTCAGACCGATCATTGTTCCTCATTACATTATCAGATCCGATGAGTTTTATGGTAATGCGGAGAGGCAGCGGAGTGCACTGTCATGTGTTTTCTGTCAAACCCAGGCACGACTCGGTTCTTATTGTGACAACAGCTTTGGTCTGCACTTCTCAGCCTGACACGTGTAACTCTCCCAGGTCCACATAAAACATGGGCAGATAACAGGCGGTAGATTTAGCAGTGATTTGAGTGGCAGCTGGTTGTGAGGGGGTTGCTGCGCTGATGTACGACTCCAGAGGGATGTCTCCTGTCGCTGCACTAGATTTCATTTCCTCCGATTAATCAGTCGCACTAATTCTCCTCTCGTTCCATTTTTAACCCTACAGTGTCAGCGCCTCCAGTCTCTCTAATTGAAATATTAGCAGCCGGTTAAGTAAATGAAGACAATTTAATCAGTCCCCTCCTCTCCACTTCCTGGTCTGTCTGTTTCTCTCTTCTTCTTTTTTTTACTTTAGTCCCATGTGACTCTTAGACACAGTGATCTTTCTATTATAAGAAATAGTTGAGAGATCAATTTAATCTAGATTTTTTTTTACTACATTGACAGTTCCATTGTTTCAACACAAAATGAGATTTGGTTTAACCTCTTTTTTTCTACAGTGAACCAAAAGAGTCACCTTGTGTGTACCAGAAAATACCAAAGTCAGAAGAGGGTAAAATGCTTTGTATTGTGAAGGATGTTTTTGTTTTGGAATGTTCCACAGTATGGCAGGAAATCTATGTTGAAGTGGTATTTTGCAAGAAAAAATAACCTTGAAAAACATTCCTCTATGAGCGGACTCTCCTCACCACAGATCTGACCACAAACTT
>KN510840.1:26395-44808 GCA_000787155.1 Scartelaos histophorus
TAGGGAAATCTGATTTCTCCGTGGAGATGGATAAATTCAGTGATTTTTCTGGGGAGCGAGCCAGCAAAGCAAATCACATCTCCATGGAGACGCCTTACCCAGAAAAGTTCCATTGTGCATTTTTAAATGAATTACACTTCAGATATTCTGTTCAGCAATGAACTTATCACAAATAAGTGTTTTATACAACAGCTAACTAATGAAATAACTACCCTCAAAAAAGTTACTTAAACTGATTCGGTTCAAGCATGGCAACTGTCCTCCATCACAATAGAAATTCAGCAAATTAAATCAAAATATCCATTTTGAATGGGGGAAAGTCTACTAAAAATAGTGAAATAAGTATGGAAACCCATGAATATCTAAGACAAAAAGGCTTATCACTAAGAAGAATTTTTAAACAGCTATAATTAAAATGAATAAAGACACAAAAGATCACTTTATATATTTCTTTGTTCGAGTAAAACTGCCCAGGGGCATGTAGTAACACCCATGGTACTTTTGATAAATATGGATGGTGTGATCACACATTGAGGATTCACATCTATCTACATTTAAACTCAAGCTGTCTACTTATAATCAGACACTTTTCATGTACTTTTCATACCAAGAAAGTCCAACGAAAATGGAGGCGAGGCAATCAGCAGATAAATCTTTCTTTCTTTCTTTTTTTCCTGATAACCACTGGCTCTCCCCCTCTGGTCCCCCTGCCCTTCACATCTGTGTGTCTGTGCGGCTGAGATAAGCAAATCAATATCCTGTCACCTCTCATTTTTACTAGCCCAATTCTGCTGTGTGCACCCTCCACAAGGTGACAACTCCTGCCTGCTCCGACCGGACAATCTCACTATGAACTGTGGATAATATTGTCTCTGGAGTGAGTCAGACAGGGACTATTATATCAATAGAAAAGACATGTTTGGACCAAAGCAGCCGAGGAGTGTAAAGATATAATACTTTACTGTGTTTCATTAGAAAATAGGATTTGCTTTGTGCGTTAAGATATTCAAAAGTGAAAGTAATATATTTGAAAGAGTCTTTGATAGAGAAACATAGTAGATATTACATTTTGTGATTTAAAAAAAAAAAGAAATCACATTATCTTCTTCTTTACCCTCCCAGTATTATATTTAGCATGATTCATGCATGTTTGAGGAATCATTATACTCCTGTATTCAAGACATCAGTGCTCCAATCAAACCCTCTTTTCACTGCTTTCTGCTTTGTTTCAATTTTATGTTTTCTAGCACAGAAGTCAGGGGGCTTGTTTCTTTCATTAAGTCATTTTACATATTAGATTTTAAGTCAACATTGTGGTTTAAACTGTTCAGATTATAACACAGATATCACAGATTATCCTCATATAGCACACACTATAGGTTTTCTTAATAAACCATCTGTTCAAGCCCTTGTTCATGGTTTATTAAGGCTAAATAAAGTGTACTTATCATAACACTGATCAGCTTTAAAACACAACTGAAACTATGGCTGAAAACCAACCAACCATGTGACCAGAAGACTTTAGTTTGTGCTGGTTGTGTTGTATGTTGTATTTTTATGCATTTGCCTGCCAAGGGACTACGGATGAAAATTGGTTTTGTAGCTAAAATTTGGCATATTTACATTTGTTTTATACTTATGTTCATTAATGTGCATTGTCCCTATGAATAAATAAATAAAATAAAGTGATACTATGCATTTTCTTGTTGCCTACATGTTTCGTACTGTACAGCTGCCAGACAGACACATCTCCACAGACACTGATTGATTCGAGTGTTAACCCCAGCTTCAGGTCAAGCCCTGTCACATTTTGTCCAGCGGTCCTTAAATGATCTCCGATCTCCTGTGGATTTATCTTCATCGTCTTGCTAGATTTTAATTAGCATCACAGTGAAAGTCCACTATATTTCTCAATAAATCGTGTGTGCCGGTATAGTCAGTCCTTAGCCTTTAAATAGGACTTTACTTAACAAGCTGTAGGTGGGTTAAATCTTGAGCAAAGACAAAAATGTAATGCATCTCTGGATAAAATACAGAGAACACACAAAGACATATAGCTAACTTTCTTTTTCTCTCTCTTTCAGTTTCATAGCTGCAATAAAATGACATCACTGTGGTCTCTGAAGCATCCTTTGGACTTGGCTGCATTACATTTGCAGTGGAAGTCTGCAATAAAGATTTCAACCCATTTTAATAACAATGGTGCAATGACATCTATTACAGAATTGTCAAACTAACAGACATGAGCAACATACATGGCTCACATGATAAGGACCAGTGTGGAACATCGAACACAAGATGAAAAATTTTAATTTATTCTCCTGCTTCTATGTGTGCTTTTCTTGTCCGAGGGCAAGTGAGGTTGTTTAAATATTCACAGCCTGAGGCAATGTCGAATAACAGCAGAAACCGATAAGATTTACAAAACCCGCCGTTGAAATTAGCCCCTTAAACAATGAATTGTGCTGGAATGTTTCTTGCGGGCTTTAGATTTGGGTGTCTATAAAATGAACAAGGAACAGAAGAATAATATGTCAGTATGTGTGGAATCTTTCTCAGCTGTAAAAAGGTTAAATCATGCAAAATCAAGCTTTCTACCATTGTTACATTTTATTAAATACATGCTGGAATTGGTTTTATACATGTATGTCCGTGCATGTTTGACTAAACTTGCTATCTTGGGCACTATTTGAACCCTCCCTACAGCTATCAATATGTAAAGGATACAAAACAATATACTGCAGTGCTTGTAGCTGGATGCATGCAAAGTTTGTTGACCTTGGAAAGCAAGTGGAAGGGCGACTAACATGGTGACATGGTGATCCAGGAGGCACATGGAGCACACACCCAGGCCGCCTCAGATACTCGAAACTCACTCCATCCCTGGGGAGGTGTTCTGGGCGCGGCCCACTGGGAGGAGGCCCCGGGTAAGACCTGCTGGAGGGGTTATGCCTCTCAGCTTGGCTTGGAAACGACTTGGGGTCCCACCGGAGGAGCTTGAGGAAGTGTCTGGGGTGATGGGAAGCCTGGGAGTGCCTGCTTAGACCTAGCCCTGATTATACCCCTCTTTAAATGAAAGACAGTGAACAGTAAAGAAATAAGAATTGAGTTGTAGATCATCACTAGTATTATTCAACAGTGGCAAAAGTGTCTGCGCATGTATGAAATGATCGTAGACTAGACTTCTGCACATAAACTGTTACATGTGAACAACCACAGCAGAAATTGTGCACCAACTCCGAAGCTTCTAGGCCAGTTTAGAAACAAGAACCGTAGGCTAAATGGAATTGACAGGCGTGCATAATCACCTGCAGTTTTAGCTGGGGGTGCTCTGGCTCGTTTCGGATACAGCCTTGTTGGGAGAAGACCAGGCCCCAACAGCCCCATTAAACTATAATCCTAAATGGACTTCTATGCTCCGGCAGTTTAGGAAGAAAGGCCAAATGCATTTTCTCCATGTTAATGTCACGATCTAATTCCGCTTCAGGTTCCGTATGTTTAGCGCTACTGTCGTTCACCGTAAGATTATTTATTCTCTTTATAGGTTTTGATGGATTGTGAAGTGATGTGAAACAAGACATGAGTAATGCAATTATTTCTTTTGAACATAAGTGGTCCCATGGGAGATTTCATTATAGCACAAAGAAGAAGCTTGTCAAATCAACACTATGCTGAGGTTAAACTAACAACTGGTTATGAAATATATTGACAGAGATGGAGCGGCGGCCTTATCATAAAGAGGTTGTAGGTTCATTTCTGACTTACACACCATGCGCTCAATAAAAGCTTAAAACTTTCCAGCTAAACATATTAGAACGTCACTTGCCAACGTTCTAACAGTAAGAACTTGTGACTGTCACTTAATGGTGCAATGGCCTGGGGACCTATTAACATTTCGTGTTTTGAAAAATCGCATGTAAAATTACAGACTGAGCATGTTGTGTGTGACCTGGTACGACTCTCTAAATATGAATATTCATGCTTGATAAAAGGAAAGATGGAAATCGTGATGGAATTAAAATTCTTTACAGGCTTTGATTAGCTTCGAAGCACATGTTTCACAAACCAAGGTTATGTGGGTAATTTTATTTTATTTTTTTGGAACTTTAGTAAAAGTGTTGAGTTTGCATTTGACATTTAACTTGAATCATAATTACAAGAAATGTAGTTCAAAATATCACATATAGGTGTGTGTGTGTGTGTGTGTGTGTGTGTGTGTGTGTGTGTGTGTGTGCGTGCGTGTGCGTGTGTGCATGTGTGTGTGTGCATTAGTCAACACTTGTGTCTTTCAGATTTTCAACAATTTACATGTAATTACTGATCCAGCCCAACATTCACAACTTATTTCAGAAGTAAAATGTCAAAACTAAACACATTTCAAGTCAGCAGAACTACATATTGGTTTTAAGTTTCCAAAACCACATTGACTATTCATGTTTTCCGATATTTGGTTTCTTCTAAAGCTGTTCCCTCCATAGTAAATGTTTTATGCAGTATTAGCTGGTGTTTTAGTATTGTACCATTGACATTCTCTTTATAAATGTACCACAAAACTATGTCAAGGATGCTCTAGAACCTACAGGTAACTCAAGATCGATGGTTTACAGCAGAACTTGTGTCTAAGTGCTTATAGTTTGATCTTGTCCGATAAAAAGTGGCTCTGTGGATGCATAGTGTGTAGTGTAAGTGGGTGGTTGTCACTGTTGCCATGGCGAGGTCAAATTGACTCACTGCAGTGTGTTTGTGTTAATGTAGGCGGCTTACCTGCTCCTATCGCTGCATATTGCTATCTGGACGGTGTCACAGCGGTCAAGATACAGTCCAGCACTGTCAAATACAGCGAGAACAGCTATACACTCAGCTCAAAATGCCCTATGCAATGAATATTACCAAAGGGCACAGTTTTGCAGGCATGTTGCGGTCCTGTACCTATTGAGTGCTTACAAGTACAATTTTGTGTTTTTTGTGAATTTGTGGTTATTTTGAGATCTTCCTTTGAGAGGACCTTACAAACAAAAATGACATATTGATTTGAGCAAATACAGCTATCTTTTTACTTGCACAATGTTGACTCAAAGATAACTTTTTCCAATAAAAATGGTTCAGGCTAAACTAACAATGCAAAATGAAGGATAAAAATACTGAGTTTACTTCAATAGTGTTGAAAAACCTACACATAGCAGTAACTTAGCAAAGAGATATAAACACGTCAATACATCTTATCAATATGACAATTTCTACTGCTATTACTTGGAGACAAAACTAATACCGTAATAACATAATTTTTAAACCGCAAACACATATCTGTTTTGTTTTTTCCCAATGTGGCTCAGTATATTTCATGAACCAAAAGGAGATACAAAGAAGCTATATGGAGACGTGTCATAAAAATATGTCAACACCTCCTGTCAAACTCATCTTCACACCATCTGTGGTACAGCAGGGCAAGGCGTCTTCTGACATACATTAAACATACACAGCTCATGCACAGCTCTACTGCAGTGTGCGCACTATTCACACACAATTACTTTTACATGTGTGCCTCAGAGCACCCTGCACTACGTCCCACCCAGTGTCACCCACACCCACGCATTAGCACCCGCACAAATGCACAAGTTAGCCTCACACTTTACTTTATAAAGCACTCGGCTGCACATCTATAAATAGGCTCAAGGGCACTGCACAACTGCAATTTGCCACCCCCATACACTCCTATAGCAATTATCTGCGGGTTTATTTCGGTTAAGCAGTCAAGCACAGGGGATAAACGACTCTGCTCATTCACCAGGACTTAATGGGAGTGAAGATGCTTAATAGCAACTGGCAATCAGTCAGATAAAATGTTATCGAGTCATTTTTCCATTGTATTCAGAATCAAAAAATGTCCTAAAAACAACAACAAAAAAACATTGCTGCTAAATACTTATGTTGAAGTGCTTATACTCTTCTAAATAATTAAGGGAGCTCCGTGTTAAAGAAGACACACTGTGCTTGAGTTTGTTATATTGTTATAATCTATGACACCCGTGGATCATTCTGTTATAATTTGAGCATCTGTTTCACTGGCAGTAGTCAGTAAAATAAGTCCGTTGACATCCACATTAGAAAACTGAGGTGCCCAATGGAAGCTGACACAACAAACGTCATCACAACAGAGGCATAGCCATCAGCCTCTTTCATGGATAGCTGCATATCACACTAGCAAGTAACAGATTTTCTCATTTGTGCCAAAATGGCTGTGTGACGCTGCCAAACCCTGTGCATATTTCCATGCATGTATTTCCTTATGAGTTTTAGAAAGACAACATATTTTTAAAGTAGGCCACAATTGATGGAGACATTTATACGGGCACATACAAACAACAGGACTTGAAATTAACCGTCAAATACCTTTTTCTTCACACTTGATGTGTGTGTTAGTCATTCTAAGTGGACAAACTCCAGCTCCTTTAGTTCTAACGACTTTTCTAACTCAAGCTAATTGACTTAATTAGCACAATAGCTGTTAGTGCTTTTGCCATCAGAAACTGCTGAAGGGAGTGTTATGGTACAGTGCAAATGCAGTCGAGGATAAAGTTACAGAAAAATGTTGAAAAGTTTAACTATTTTTACAGCAAAAATCTATAACACCCCACACAGACGAACATTAGTGGATGAGTGAAGTAGATGAATTGACCCTGGCTGTAGCTGCTGGCTGTGTGGCCCTGTGCTTGCTGCTCGCTGTCATTGAGCGATGTCTACCACTGGGCGAAAGTTCTCCCTGGACCTCAGCAACACATGTCTGTAATCCCATGGCTATTGCATTTTGGGTGCTGTTTATTTGCTCTTGGCCAATACAACTCCCTCTTCAAGGACACCTCGTTCCTCTTGGGAAATGGTGGTTAGGCAAAAGATAGTGAACTAACAGAACAGTGTAAGAAGATATGCAGTAAGAGCATACTTGTATATAATCTATTCTGTTCTTCTCTTTTTATGAGCCATCTTACTACTGTCATAAGAAGTGAGTCATAATTTTCAGTTGTTATCGGACAGCAATCTTAATCAGTTATATGCATAAGATTCAGAGACGTCATGTGCATTTTGGTACAAATTAAAATGCACTGCTTGCTAACATGATCTGCAGCTGTCCGTCGGCTATGCCAACTTTTTACTGTGAAGACATTCATGGCAACGCCGGTTGCACTGGGCATTATAACAAAATAGCAGACACAGGCACAATATGCCTCCTTTAATGATTTAACTATACAATCAATAACTTCTACTAATAACTAAAAGTCGTGGTAGAGACTTGATGGCTGTTCTCCAAAAGTAACATTTATGCCACTCACATTGTCACTATGAGGTTGTGCATTTACATGTAAGTGAAATTTCATTTTGTGTGACCTGAGATCATGGCTAACTAACAGCATATTGAACGTGGTATTGACACAAGAAGCTGTGCTAAATAGCAGCCTGCCACTACAGCCTTCACCACATGAATTTGCAGTAATATTTTTAACCGGGCATGATTAAGTAATTGCTAGCTTTTGATTAAATCAACAAAAAAATCAGTCAAACTGTGGGCAGGTATATATTATGGGTAGCTGACTGTTGACTTTTTAAGCTGTTATTTGGTCTAAATGAGAAAATGAATCAAAATGCCTGTTCTGAAACGGCCAGATTTCCCTGAGCACTAATTCAATAAAATGGTCCTGAAAAAATAAATACATTTAGAGGTTTTACTTGATTTTGGCTCTGATTGTAGATACATACAGGGCCCTAAATCACAAATATGATGTTCTTATAATTGGATTATTGTATTTATTTTACACCATTTGATAAAGAAGGTAACAGATTTGAAGCCCATAGTCTTTCCAGCACTTGGAACTACACACTGGAGTATGTGCAGGCTGCATGGGTCTTGGATAAAACGAAATGTACGTAGTCAGCAGTTGGAGCAAAGCCACAGGGAAGAGAGAGTGACTTGAATTGAGGCAATGTTGAATCATACACAAGAAGGAAGCAAGGAAAAAAAAAGTCGGAGGGATCACCTGGAGCTGGGAATATGTTGAAGGGAGGAGAGAAAGGAGAGAGAGAGACAGACAGAAAAAGAAGTGTGAAGACTAGAGAAAGATACAGTGTGAGATTTTAGTGGTTGTGACAGAAAGGTCCAACAGACACAGTGGCTTTGATATCCCCTTAGCTTGTCCCTGACCTTCACCTGCTCCACATGAACCCAGTGCGGAGGAGGCGCTGGCTGCACTGTTCCCAGGACTGTCCTTTAGCTCGCTCTGCTAGCACTAATAAAACAGTGCTGTGTCTGAATGTAGTAAAGGGACACCCTGGGCAAAGCTCCTGTTTAATGACCATAAAGACATTCTCAGGCTAATCTTATATGTAGCCGCAGTAGTATATGGTGGTGTAAGGATGCAGAGGGGGCACATTCATACATTTATTGAACTAACATAAGATGCACAATGTCATAATCATTGAAGCACCAGCAGTCAAGTCATTTAATGATTGTGGTATTGGTTTGAAGTCAGAAGAAAAAGGCAAATGGCCTCACAAAATAGAGGAAATACTCCCTACCACCAAATAGAAGACCAACATAAGAAGAGGGGCTTAGAAGAGTTTCTGATGGATCTGCAGAGTTCATCTAGACACTGCTGGACACTGCTGTAATACCTGCTCTGCAGGACCCAGAGAATGGACACTTTTGTCCTGGGGGATTTTACTCCCCTAAACTGTCTTGATACAAGATCTGCTTACCCTACCTGAAGAGTTTGTCGGGCATGTTTTTTTATTCCTAAATTTGAAGTAGAGGTAAAAAGTACTGACAATGATGATTGAGAGCAATTCAACAGAGACTTGACAAGAAGCAAAAATTGGTTTGAGGGCTGCATTTGACCCCTGGGCCATAGTTTGGACACATCTGCTGAAGATGATTTAAAAAACAAGATTTTAAGGTATTTTACAATGTCATGCAAATATTTACTTATTATTAATATTATTTACAGTAAATGAAGACAAGAAAAAAAAATATAACAGAAATTTGTATGACTTCTGAAAGCTGCATAATTTACTGTCAGCCACCTCTATAATTTAGATATTGTGTCGAGAAACCAGAGCTGTATATGCTGTAAATAGAATATATTACAATAAACCCAGTAGCTCTACTGTGCTTTCTGCTTCCTTCTGTAACATACAAATACTAGACAGCACATTCTCAGACGGTCGTATCTCGGCCCCAGTGGGACAGAACAGGGACTCGGACACCCATGTTACTGACAAAACACCTATTCTTCATATGCCCTCACTCCACTTTTTCCACATGTAAAGTTATGAATAGACATGCCACATACATTCCCTCCGATAATCTATGACAGCCATGATCTTTTTCATCCAAGGAGTTGCTTAGTGTGTACAAACCAGTGATAACCTCCCTTGAGATTCTCCTCCTCCATCCCGACTACGTGAACTGGATTCTCCCAAGTCCTAACACAGAGGCTTTGCAGCTCTGGGTATATCCACTGATTTCTGTGGGTGAAATATTTATCATGTGGGTGAGGAGAGGTTAGAGATGTGCCTGGGGGATCTGATCCACCTGTGGGGAAAGGATTGTGCTGAAATGGGCCGGCTGTGCACACTGTCTTTATCTCCACACTTAAATCCATCAAGTGTACAGCCAGTCACTGTCAGTCAAAGGGAGGAGAGAGTGGCCTTCAGATCCTGCCTCAAAAGATGCTCAAATACAAGTTAGAAGAATCCACTGATACTATATGAATATTCACAATGATCATACATGTGCTGAGAACATGGCTCCGTGGACATGTTATTCCTTTGTCTAAAATCTCCTACAGCATAGCATTAAGACTATCTATCTCTGTCTTAAGATAAAATACATGAAGATAATACTAACTGCCATGAATTTAGCCCATACCTGTAAACATATATTGGTTGGCCGTTGAGATATTATCCATTTTTGTAACACGTGTATCAGTCATCAGTAATGGATTTGTTTATCGTGGCACTTTTCCATAGACTCTAATCTATTTTTAAAACAAAGGAATTGGAGAGTCTTACGGACAGATGAGTTTGTCGGTGAACACTGTAATTACTGTGACTCCACCATCCCATTAGGGTCCGTCATTTTCACAAGCTGTGGGTCTCTGTGTGTGTAGCAGGAAATCTCGGAGTAAACCTACAGTAACATGGGAAGAACTATCGCACCACAATACCTATTAGTGCATATTTATAGAGTGTGAATATCGATAATTACGCTCCAAAAAAATTTTATGGCTGCTTGTTTCAGACCTATTCCATAAAAATGTGTGTGTTATAAATTAAAGCAAGAGTGGTGACTTCACTGTGTGTCTACAGTGAGTCACGGCCTCAGTGTGAGCCTTTTAATGAGCACCATACGGCCACAGGTCTCCTCGGTCCGCGCCGGGCCGTGTCATAAAAGTAATGGGTGGGTGTCGCAGGTATTAAATTAAAGCTAACAGAGACTTCGAAGGAGGAACATTGGCCTAAAGTTGATTCTCCGCAAACTCTTGAAGTTAGTAAATGGCCCCTCTTTTCAGGCTAATGTACTTAACGGAGAGAGGCTTGTTTGCTTTGGCGTTGCTAATTAAGACTTCGAATGAGCAGGGAAAGGCAAATGCGCAAAACACAGTGACTCGGGGTGGAGGCGAGAATTATGTCTGTTTCCATTTTGAATTTATCTGCAGGATAGAAATTACAGCTGACTCCTCTGGTCTAATGGGAGAATCAACCAATATGAAGACAAAAAACAGCAGCAATAGAGGCAGTGCGGCTTTGAAACTTTGGACTCTCCATTAATCACATACAACACATTGACTGTGCATTCCCTTTGAACCTTTACACTCTTTGAGCTCAGGCTGATTACCTTTGTTTATCACACAACTGAGCGATCACAGTTGACGGGTAAAATAAGGAGCCAGAGTCATGCAGCCACTTTTAATAGACTTGCTAATATGTTTATGTATAACTCATTGTGTACTAGCTTTCCTTTCTAAATGACAATTACAGGCTTAGCATCAACCCTGCTGCACTGTATGGTGGTTTGCTCTCACACAGCAGTTAATGGTGTCTTGAAAATCCTCTGTGATCACACTCGTGAGCAAATAGCAGCGTGGATATCCCAAGCAGCTAAACGTCTTCAGGAAGAACACACCCTTCGAGGTCGAAAAAGGCAGAAATAAATTCTAGGGCTTACGCTGCAGTTCCAGCAGGAAGTCTGAGAAGTGTATTTTAGGAAGCGCTTGATAGCAAATGAATAGGCCTAAACAAAAAATAAAGATGCGACTGTGCCTCAGGTGTTTCTGTCACAACAAGGATCAGACCATAAAAAAACAAAACACAAAAAATAATAAACTCACGTACTTGAAAAAATATGAGCAACATAAGGGAAATATATTTAAAATGCCTCATATTTACATGACCAAAGTCAATATGTTTAGACGTAGAGCAGTCTTCATCATGGCTCAGATAAAATCATAAATCATAATTCATCATTTTATACATGATAAATAGACCTCTCTCAGAATGGGTGCCAATACCAAATATGGTTGTTGATGGTCTTACATAAGGTGCTATAATGTTCTAAAAAATTACTAAATTACAAAACATTAAAATGATCCTTAGATTAGTTGTTCTGGTTAAAGATGATCATGGCCAGTATGAGGCTTTGGGTGCACACTAGACAAACCCAGTAAATCGCAGCTCTGGCATGGAGACTGTGGAGACAGACAGATTATTCAATCGGACATTCATGTATCAGCTGGTCTGACGGTTAAACCTACAACTTTCATGCTCAAGTGAATTAAGCAGATAAAATGCTATCCATATTTTGAGTTGTGCGCCACTGTTACCTTGACCTTGTTAAACTTTAATTGCACTGTCAAAATCTCCTTGGCTGGTATAATAGGTGAAAATCACCATTTTGATATGTGCTCATCTCGTCCCCATTAGTTTTCTTACCTTCAAAGATACATAAAAGATCACTTTAGACAAGATCAGACAAGTCACTTTTTTGCCAGAGGAGAAAGCACTAAAATTTAGGAGCAAGCAAGCCAGTGTGGAGTCTTAAAACTATGACAAACGACACTAAAGGCATAGGTCTGCCACAGGCAAAGGTAAAGCGGAAGGAGGATAAGAATGGAGACACAAGCTCCGGCAAAAAGGAGGGGAGGGATGGGGCGACGAGGCTTTGTCAAGATGGAATTACTCCTCATTATGGTGCAGCAGAAGCCACTAAATCAAATGCCAGTGCCGCCTTTCTGCAACTTTCCCCCCGTCATCAGTCACAAGCCTCCCGTAAAACATGCTTTGTGTTGTGGTGCATGACTGCCTCCAGACCTGTAATAATAGAAACATGTCCCAGTGCAGTGTGTGGGACAAGGTCGCCTCCTGCGTCTCCCAGTTGAGTTGTGTTGTCCTGTGGGTGTGCGTCCAAACAGCTCAGGGGAGGGAGGGCGGGAGGAGTGCTGGGCAGTTTCATGGTCAGCACAAGGGCGATTGATGATATTGATGGCTGATATTTCTCCAAAGTCGTCCTAAAGTGTTGTTGGCTGGACTGGCCCGTTGATGCCTGGCTGGTTGCGCTCTGCCACTCACGTCATACACATCGTCGGCTTGAGCGGCTGATGTCCTGCCAAGCGTCTTTCTCACAAATGGCATGTTCCGGCACCTTGACATTGTGGTGGTCACGGGGTGAAAAACGATGTCTCACTTCATTAGGTCCCCGCTGGTGGAGGGCTGCTCGAGCCATTAGGCGCCGCACAGTGTCGCACCATGTTACTGCAAGCCCCATTGCCATTTATTTCACAATCAGCCAGATGAAACCGCTGATATTAACAATCTGTTCCTTGATGTGATTCTCTCTCACTCATCCTGTCCTCCCTCCTGGCTTGTAGTGCCTGGCATTTGCCTCGACTCAAAATTGCAAAATCGTTTGTTATGTCAGGTCACGTTTCGCAATTAATCGAGGGAATCGTGTGGACAGGTGATTTGAGTCATCAGCTCTATTTGTTATTTACAATTGTCAATTACCGTTAGCTAGAGCACCCCTTGTGTCAGCTTTGCCTCTGCCAGTCGCCAATTACTCTCCAGCCCACCTTGCTGACCTCCTGGCTGGGGGAGAGTGGGGGAGAGACGGGGTGAGGCACGATCCCTCTGCGGCGACCAACATCCCCGCCATCTGCCGCCCGCATCCACGGCCCCCATCACATCCAGAAAGTGTTTTAGAGAACAAAGAGGCAAAAGTGGAGGAACATGACGCAGACAGAAGGAGATGAAAGAGAAATGGACAGGCCAACTGCAGCTGACCTGGTTTTTAGGTGACAATTGTGACCTTTTAGTTGAATGAGGAAGTGTGGAGTTCTCACTAAATTGTCCTTTATTCAAGATTGTTGTTAGGAATTAACATTCTGCAACTTTATGACTTTTATTATCTAAAACTATTTCTGACTTGATACACTCTTGTAAGTTAGTCTCAAAGCAACAGCATAAACTCTCTTTGGTTGTGTTTGGCAATGTTTTTTATTACACATTTTTACTGAACAAAGACCAATATCCCTGCCAAATCAAGTGAGTGTTTACTTTACCGTAAGCAATAAAATAGGACTCAGTTGTTATTGCAGTAGTTTTAAAATTGCAGGTCTGAATTGTTATGGATTTTCTCAGAATTTTTTATATCTAGATTAGAAAATGGTGAAACAAGAGAAATGTCATTTTTGACCCATATAACATAAATAAATGCAAAAGGCAAGATGCAATAAATGTAGCTAAATGGGTATACTTTGCCTATCTGTTCTTGTAAAAACTTAAAAATATATACAATAAATGGGACATTGTCTGGAATATCCCATATGCTTCTTTCCTTATACCAGAGCATGAACCTCACCCTGTGCCCTACTTTCCAGGATGTTGCACTAGCATCCAAAGTGGCCCGGATTAAAACCCTCACTGTCTTTGAGGTCTGCACTTCCTGGGGGATTATGACCCTCTTCTTGCACATTACCTCTCTGGCCTTATTGAGTGTCATTTTCCAGCCAAAGAAAAAGAAACAAGGAGGAAGTGTGAGGTCTGACCTTATGGGATGTAGAATTGCAATTTGCCACAGCGGGCACGTCGACCCATACAAATGATGAACGGAGCTAAAACTCCAATCCCTTGGAGTCCCCTGACTGGAGGGTATTACTTTGTAAAAGGAACATGACATAACCAACCTTGCAAATGCGTCTGATAGCCTTGTTATGGAAAGAATGTGCACGAAACATATGTAGCAGTCTCCAGCTGTAGCCCAGACATAAGGCTGTAAGGATGTAAAGCATGTACAGCCTTCAGTGCAGTCAGAGGTAGAGAGGCGAAAAGAAGTCATTCTATAAAGCAATGTACTTTTAAAAACATTCAACTTCATTAGAATCATGTTTTAATCAATGGGTATTATTAGTAATAATACACACACACATTTAGATTATGTGAGAGTTCATGCTAAAAATACTGGTATAATTTTAGTTTTTTATCTACATATTTAACAATACATATACAACAATAAATATTGTTAAACAAACCTGAAAAATAACCAGTCAAACATGAAAGTCTCTCTGAAAACAGTGATTCAACACAGCTTCACTGGCTCAGCTCCTCACAGCTCAGTCAGTCTGTTTTAAACTCAGCACTCCTCTTCTCCAGAGCTGCTCATCACAGCTCCTCCACTCTACACCACCTTTGCAGTAGATTATCTGTTTTTTATAATCATTATTTTTAACCACAACAACTGTCTAGGTTCCCGGGGAACTGCTTAACGTTCTCTGACAGGGTCTGTGCACCAAAACTATATCACTAGTTGACCGTTTGTTTTGCCCCATAAGCTGGATATGATTAAACAGGATCTCATCCTTCTATACCTGCACTCTGTGGTTCCTCCGTGTAAATTGTGGATGGCAACAGGACTGCATGAGCGCCTTCTTATTACTATTGATTAGCTAAAAGGCACGACAAAAAGATTTTCTGTTCAGCAAGCCATTAGACAGAATTGAGACTCCAGGCAACAATATTTGGAGAGTATGCACAGGTGACAGTAAATAACCCAATATGTCATGGCTAGTCAACCCAAAAACACCAATACAGTCGATAACAAGACTACTGCACCGTATCATCTGCCTTCATGCACTCAAGTGTAAAATGTACCAGATTTCCCAAACATTCCTAATATTTTCTTACATTTACACATTTTTTCTATTTAAGATTTGCTCATTTTTATCCTTTTTCTTATCATCAGAAGTTGATTTGGGGAAGTAACACTGTGCTGGGGGAGCACTGTTGGTGAAAACAGCCAGCTCAGCTCTTGGCAGGAGGTTGGGCTCACGAGGACAGTGTGGTGGAGAGGTGCCTGGGTGTAAGGTGCAGGCCATCTTGGACAATAATCCCTCCTTCTGTGGCACATTGGCAGACCAGAGGAGAACATCACCTCAACGTGTCCAAATCAAAAAGTCTTAGGATTGCTTGTTTCACTGCCAGAATGTATTCCCTCTAAGAATTCTTTCATTTTGTATTTTATGTATTTTGTTTGCTTTTTGCAGTTTTTTTTTTCAATGCTTTGGCACATTTATCTATTGAAAATTTGTTTAGTTTAGTTTATTTAGAAGGGACAATGCACATTCATGAACATATACCTGTAAATATGCCAGAATTAGCCCGAAGGCTACCCTACACTGACAATTGACATCTACAAAAGAGGTCACACAAATTCCTAAACAGATTTTAGTTTTCCTAAATAAATTTTTATCCCAGCAAAATAAAGTTTTATTCAAGCCCGATCAGTCATTTCCCAAAAGCAAGTTTGACCATCACAACTCTCTGTCTGTGGTCATGTTTTTTCCGTGCTCTTTTATTCATTTGACAGAGCAGCTGCTGCTCTGACCACAGAGAATAGCTGGTTTAGTGCTGTATGTTACTGGAGTTCATACTTAACACATATGAATTTGAAGATTATATTGTATGTAAAATAAAAAAATGACCAATTGCAAAGTAGATTTTGCAGTATTGCATCAAAAATGTGTACAGAGAAAATTGAATGTTTTAATACCAAATAGACCTACACTACCTACTGCGCTCTTGAAAATCAAACAAGACATGTTCACATTTATATCTCTACAGTGTGTAGTGTCAAGTCTGTTCTCTG
The DNA here is from genome assembly GCA_000787155.1 of Scartelaos histophorus. Classification (NCBI taxonomy): domain Eukaryota; kingdom Metazoa; phylum Chordata; class Actinopteri; order Gobiiformes; family Gobiidae; genus Scartelaos; species Scartelaos histophorus. The sequence continues at coordinate 42,585 of KN510840.1, forward strand.
CTAAGACTCTGCTCCCTGTTTGACTCATGTGTGAAATCTTTAGATTTTAGATTTTAGGTGCTCTCAAATTGCAGATTTTTGATTTATATTTGAGTTTTTTATAATAGTGGGCATAGATTTTTTTTAAAATCTATATTAATCTCATTGACAATTGTTAATTAATCTAGATTAATCTAGATTAACACTGATGGGTCTGCAGCTAGTGGCAATCCACTGAGCAAGAAGGTTAGTTAGCTTGTCTGATAGAGCTGTGCTGACGGGCTCACCTCGGTTGCACTCAAAATAGTTTGACGGCGACTCTTCCCTGGCGTTTCAGTGCTTGACCCGCATTAGCGTTCGTTAAGGGATGCTTTGTGTTTAGGTGGTATTTTACACTGGTAGAACTCCTACAGTAAACTTATTCTGCCTTGCATAAAGTGCAAACAATCTTAGACTTGTGGATGTCTCCATTGGGAAGCTTTTTAAAAAGGAATTTTCCCTGAAGCAAACCCAGCGGCCTCGTAGCTGCATCCATGTTGGCGTGTGGCGTTCGTTGTGTATTTCACAGTAGCTACAGGTTAGAAAAGTCGTTGCCTCCTACAGTGCAATTCTGCGAGGTATCCATCTGCACTAAAGGTGAAAGTCATCATAGTTCTCTTAATATAGACCCAGCTCCCCGCCCAACTTTGAGAATAGATTAACAGTGAAATTTTTTTATGTCGCCCGATAAGAGTCCCACATTATCCCAGCAGGTTAAAGCCGATAATGGCCCAACACTAGTTTTTTTTATTGCAAGTAACAAAGGAGCCAATGTCCTTTAACACATGGCCTGTAGTGTTGAAAAAACAAGATGAATTCAATGATCATGTGTACTTGTGAATGTGTGTACAGGTGAGATCTGAGAAAGAGCCTGAGAATTGTGTGAACTGATGAGAAATGTTCCAAATGAGTCGACCACCTGTGCCCCTGTTCAGATGCATGTTTGAATCAAACTATCAGACTAAAATAATTTTCAAAAAATCAAGTCTTTTACCTCTCTTTCAGTCCCCATCATCACTTGTGTTCCTCAAGGTTCTGTCCTCAGCCCCCTGCTGTTCCACCTCTACCTCCTCCTATCTACTTGTACGTGAATGACCCCCAGCTCTACCTCTCCAGTAAACCAAACTCCACACTCCCACCCTCCTTCCTTACAAATTGTCTTGGAGACGTTAAATCCTGGTTCACCTGAAACTTCCTCAAACTCAACAGCAATAAAACCAAACTTCTCCTGGTAGGCGCCATATCCACCCTAAACTAGATCAATCTTTTCTCCATTTCCACTGACTGCTCCTCCATCTCTCCCTCCCCTCAAGTAAAGAGTCCGGGTGTCGTTCTCGATAGCACTCTCTCCTTCACCTCTCGTATCACCCACACCGCCTACTTTCACCTCTGTAACATCCACCGCCTCCACCCTTTCCTCACGCCACACTCCACTGCCATCCTTGTTTACAGTCTTGTCACCTCCCATCTGGATTATTGCAATTCCCTTCTGTTTGGTTTGCCACAAAAAACTCTTCATAAACTTAAATTGGTCCAAAACTCTGCCGCTGCCTGCATCATTACACGCAGCCCCTCCATCAGCCACATCACACCATCCTACAACATCTCACATCACATTCAATACAAAATCGTGCTCCTCACATTCAAAGCCCTCCATAACCTGGCACCTCCATATCTGTGAGCTCCTCCACACTCCACACCCGCCTGCTCGCTCTGCTCTTCCTCCTCTCTCCACCTCTGTTCCCTTTGCCTCACCATGGGGAGAAGAGCTCTACTCCTCAGCTCTGGACCACTCTTCCTCCTGACCTCTGCAGCACTGACTCACTCCCACATTTCAAATCCAAACTCAGAACCCACCTGTTCTGACTGGCCTATTCACTCCACCACACCAGCTCACCGTAAGTGCACTGTCCGGGGCAGCACAGTGGCTGAGGGACTAGCACTCATCCCACACAGCAAGAAGGTATGAGTTGATCCACGTGTTGTCTGGGCCTTTCGTTGTGGAGTTTGCATGTTCTTCCAGTGTCTGGAAGGATTTCCTCCGGGCACTTTGGTTTCCCCGTCAACCCAAAACATGCTATGCAGGTCTGTAGGAAAAATAGCTGATAGCTGATGTAGGTTAATTAAATGCAATCAATCAATTAAAATACTATATAAAATACAATACAAAATAGTAAATAAGAAATACTAAATACCAAATACTAAT
>KN510847.1:0-10204 GCA_000787155.1 Scartelaos histophorus
TAAAAAAATAAATAAATAAATAAAAAGGCCTCTCCCTGATCTGAATATTCACTCTCTAAACCCCAACACCCAGAGCTAGTGCAGCCTCTGCAGCTCAGGGAGGGAATTCTGGAGGTTCTGAGCTTCACATGAAACTGAGAATGAGGAAAAACTCGTATCTGTTCTCCATTTGCAGGTTTAGGATCTGGCAACACAGGTCCAGTTGTGATTGTGAAACCTTTTTTAAAACAGTAACAAGAAAAGGCGCCGTCTGCATTTGGATTCTCCTTCTAAAAACATTCGATGTCCAAGATGTCCGAACCAAAAAGTGTTATATTATTCTAAACTGTATTTGATTAATCTGGGTGTGGTCACCTGTCGGGCGGCTGTGTAGTTCTGCTGCGGTTTGGGCCTGATGGCGACAGGGGGCGGCGGAGGAGCTGCTCGGGGCTTCGGTTTAACAGGCTGCACACAAACGTCACAATATTAGCCTTAAATCAGAAGCTAAATCATAAAAATTACACAAATAAATAAGCAAAACACAGTCAGTGTGTATTTTTGCAATTACAGTGTTCATTTAAGATTTTCATTTAGTCCAAAAAAAACCAAAAAAACAAAAACAAACAAAACTAAAATAAAAAAAATAAAATAAAATTGAGATTTAACATTTTAATCTTGTAAATTGTTTAGATTTTTACCGGGGTTGGTGAGGGCTGCACTGGTTTCTGAGTGAGGTACGGCTTCCTGTGGGTTTGAGCTCTGTAGACACAAACATGCATCATTCTGTATTATTATTATTATTATATTATACTATTATTCTGAGGACCTGGAGCTTCAGCATTTCCTGGATTTGACACAAAGTTTCAGACTCACGTCGGTAAAACTGGGCCCTGGCGTTTTTTCCAAACAAAAAACGCGACTCCCGCGACGACCCCGAGAATCAGCAGGACGGCCACGAGGATGCCCACTATCGCCCCTAGAGGACACACGGGGAATGTCAGGATTATGTCGTATTCTAATAGAGGTTTTTTCGAGCACATTTGCTCTTTGTCTTACTCAGAACTTTGAATATACTTAAATCAACAAAATCGTAAAATTTCAACACCAAGATGCGATATGTAACCTGCTGGTTTCCATGGATACGTCATTGCTCTGTCTGGAATGTCCCGCAGTGCGACATTAAACAGCTCCACTTTACATTTATTCAGTTGAACAGGAAGGTTTAATGCCATAGTGTGGGACATTCCAGACGATGCAACAACACCTCCACCAGAAAAGTTACACAGTGCAGCTTTAAAGGCCGAGTATGATATATTTGTGGGTTTAATATGAGAAAACTTTGTAGAGACGACCTTTTTCTATAACAACTGTAACATAATAACTCTCTAGTTCTGTGTATTTTTAGTTTACACTTTTATCAAAACCATGAGTAAAAATCTCACCCGTGGAAATGGCCGAGAATTCTCCGTCCGCCGTGTCGCAGTTTGGAGGCATCCAGCCCGGCTCACACTGACACTCACTTCTGTGGTTACACACCTGGACACAGGGACACGACTCAGTATAACTCCAAATAAATAAGTAATTCTAGTTGAGTTAGAACATGTCCTCACGGCGTGTCCTGGACATTTGGCAGAGCAGTTGGTGTTTCTGTAGGCCGTCTGCAAGGACACACACTCCCCCTCACTGCACACCTGCAAAACAATTAAAACAACGCAGACTTTAATCACACATAAATAACAATATTTCAGAGCATGTGGGTTTGAGGCAAAAACAAGTTTACTTATTCTATAGGAAAACAGTAAACTTGAAGTTGACTTTTTATAAACTATATTATTTATACACTTAAGAACAGAATAGTGAAGTAAACTTGGCTTATACTGAAAAAGTATAAACAAAAGTCCAAAACACTTTAATACTAAAACTTATACTTTACTAAACATTATACATCTATAAATTGTATATAAATATTAAACTACAAGTAATACGCCAAGCAAATTTAAAGTATGACAAGTAAACTAGTGAAATAAGCAGTTTATAAAAGTACACTCAAAGAATACTCCAGTAAACTGAACATAGTGTGTGACTAGTGCAGGAGCTCAGCTGGTGGAGCGTTTGTGCACTGATCCAGAGGTTGAAGGTTTGAATCTCTCGACTTAACAAACATCGTTGGTTGTGTGGTCAGGTCCACTGAACCACAGGTTGGAGGTGCAATTCCAGCTCCCACAGATAAATGCTCTTGTTAGGTATATGAGAGGATATACCAAGTACACTGACAGTACACAGACGAATGTACTCGCTGTGTACTTTAAAGTGTACTTTTGTAAACTTAAAATGAACATTATAGTATACTTAAAAATACTTTTGTAAACTTAAAATGTTCTAATTTAGTCTTTAAAAGAATTAAATTACTATACTATACACTAAAAGTACACGGTCTGTACTAAAGGGCAAACGATTGTGTTTGTACAGTAAACAGTATATTATAAAAGAACCTTCTACAATCAAAATGAAACCAGTTTATCCAGTCTGTGGTTAATTAAAAAGTATTGTTATTGTATGGTGCGTTGTTAGCATGCTAGTTTTCTGACATCACATCTTCTCTATGAACAGTGTGAGTACGAGTGACCAGTGCTGAGGTTAGCAGCAGATTTTATGCACAAGTGAAATTTAGTCCAGTCCTGTGGGATTTCTCCTGACGCCCTGTGATTTGGGTTCATATATTTCGTACCTTCCCGTCTCCACACATGGTCCCGGTGTCCACCTGCCCATAGTCGTTGGTGAAGTCGTCATAGAAAGTGGCTTTACAGTCGTTGACCCGAACCATGCGCCCGTAGTTGGGGCTGTCCTTTCCATCGTGACAAAACAGTTTTCCACAGTAAATATCTCTGCAGACGAACAAAAGCAACAAGGTGAGACAAATGTAGATTTAAAAAGCCCATATTACGCTATTTTCATCTATGTTATAATGTTTCCACATCACAAACATCCCTGGAAAATGTGTCAATGAATCAAAACACAAATCCAGGTGTGTTTTTGATGAGTAAGCAACAATATAAGAAAATAGATCAGAAAATAGGGTAATTTAAGTGCTTTAAACAGCCCATATGTGAAGGTGTGTGTGGTCCTCACTCTCTCTGGCAGGGGATGAACTGGTCTCTCGCTGGGCGTTTGCAGAAGGCATAATAAGATCCTCTGGTGTTCTGTTCGAAGCAGCCGGAGCGCGCCTCTTTGGCACCTGAGGGAGCAGTAAAGATAAGTCAAATAAGCATAAAACTACGTAAAAGATCAGTGTTTTCAGAGCGTACAGTATTTACACTTCCAAATGTTTGTAATGGCACGGCTGTGTTCTCTTGTACAACCACCAGGGGGCACTCAAAACCAGACTGAGAATCGTGAGGAGCTCGAGGTTGTGACTTCACACCTCAGAGTTTAATCAGTGAGCCTCATGTTAACAAATGAGAGTTTTGCACTGCCACAAACATGACGGATTTACAAGGTAACAGCAGTTTCTTTAGATGTTCAACCCGAGTTCTATGGACCGACATGGATGAAATAGAGCAACAAACACCCACGGCATCTGATCATGTTTGTTGAAAAAAAAAAAAAAGAAAACATGTGAGGAAGGTATTTCTTTGTGATGCAGCTGGTCCCAGTCACTTCCACTATTGGGCTGTGTTCACTCATTTCCAATGAGTCGAACCAAATCATGAGGAGAACAAAGAGGAGGGACCAATGGTGATGATGTGTTTATCAGCACAGAGGACACATGTGCTGCTGTCTGTGTGGCTAACAGGAAGTTGCAGCACTAGCAGTGATGTTGTCAGAACCTTAAACGGTTTATCAGTGTGGGAATTAATGTTAGTAAGTGGGACATGTCTTAATAACCTGAATGTGTTAAATGTAAGTGAGAAGTAAATGACGTGAAGAAATGTCTCAAACTTCAGTGGTCGAACATCCGCTCACACCTGATCGACACAAACATCCCTGCCCCAGGAGAGCCTGAAATCCGCTGAAAAATACAAGACGCTGATATGACACTGGCCAGGACAGCGGCTCTTTCTGCCGGAGACATGTGCAGTAGAACGAGAAGTGACGTACGCCCCGTTTACACCGGGTATTCTGAGAAACAAATATTTATCTCCCTCTGCTTCCCAAAATAACTTTGTCCACACAGCATCGTTTTCAAAAAAGATTTCGTTTACATCATCCCACATAAATACACCATCGAGCACCGAGTCTATGGACAGCAAATTTTCACTCCACTCCTCCGGGAAACAACTTCATTTTCAAAATGATCCACCAGACTGGAGCCCGCCCAGGTCAAACCCAAAACCAGGTACAAGTAGGACGGAGAAGTGACACAATTGCTGAGCTCAGAGTCTCATTTGTCTCTGGTTCTCGAAATATAAAACATCAGCTGTGCAAATGCAAACACATGAAAAGTGTTCTGGCTTCATCAGGCCAGGAGCTAAAACATGCACTGGGGCAGTTTGCAGCTGAGAGTGAAGCGGCTGTGATAAAGATGAGCTCCTCCAAATCCGAGGCCATGGTTCTCGACTGAGAGTTTCTGCCTGTGGAGAGAGACTCTGCCACACACTGGAGGGACTAAGTTTCTCAGCTGGCCTGGGTAACGCCTTGGGGAGTGGAGGAAGTTTGGGAGTGAACCGGCCCAGATAAGAGGAAGAAAATGGGTGGATCATAAATGAGCCCCATTATCGCTTGTGGACACCACCAAACTCTCGCCTCAGAACCTCCAGCTCAGGCACCTCCAGCTCTCAGATTAGCCACAGTTACACTCTTTTGAAAAAGCCTGACCAGCGCTATATACATTTGAAGTATTATTATCTATTGGGTTGTTAAGAGCGCCCTCACCTGGCCCGTACATCCTGTCGCACTGTCTCTGTCTCTGAGGACACTGCCCGTTGTAGCAGAATCCTTTCCCGTTGTCGCAGGGCAGACCGTTCACACTGAACACATCCTCTGGACAGAACGCGGTCACTCCATCGCAGTATTCAGCCAGATCGCACTCGTCCTGCTTAGAGCGACACTCGAGAGAACGTCCCGAGATCTGACACAAAACACAAGGAGACGTGAGACTGTGAATGTGCTCGAGCGACATCTGCAAACACAGGGGTAAGTGACAGTACGAGAAGACCCTCCCTGCTCCTGACACTTAACAGAAATGGAATAGATCAGATTTCTGTCCAAGAAGAACCAAAAACACTGCATCAATCTGAATATGGCATCATTTCTTCTGATTTCACAAAGCTCTTTCTTTAAAATCATTAAATCTGCAGAGTTGTGATCGTTCAAACCCACAGGAGGCCACAGTCTTTACATCTAATGCGACAGAAAAACAGAACCTGTATTTGCTGAACTACTGTGGAGAACTGGTATTTGTTGCAGTTCTGTATTTCTGTGAGACGTTAAACTGTGGGAAAGCTAAAGCGACTGTCGTCATCGTACTTCTTAATCAAAAATGCTTCACTTGCATCATAATGGTCACATTTCAAAATAAGTTCAAGCTCTTTTAAGTAAGTTCTCCATTTAGGTAAAACAAAGCCAAAATGTTCAGTTAATTTAATGCTATTCTGTGGAAACTTTAACTTACAAAAATGACAAATAGTTTTCCCCATAATGTCACCTGCAGTGTCCTGTTGCAAACAAATGAAGCAAGTTGCACCAGTAAATCTAAAACCAGCTCTCATATTTGCAAATCTAAGTGAGAGAATCCACTTTTTGTCCATACGTACAGTGTTTTTAGTGCAGCTTTAATGATAATAACACACTGACCTTACAGTCGTGGCAGCACTCGCCCTCTGAACACTGGGAGCCCTCACTGAACGCACAGGTGGAGGCGTTACAGCAGCGGTTGGTGCACTCCTGTCACACCAAAACAAACACTTAAAAAGGAGTTGCTTTGTGTTCCCAGTACAGATATATTGCGTAACAGCTCTTGAGGTCAAAACTCTGCACCGCTTTCTAAAAATGTTGTTAAAAAAATGCTTATAAACTCATCCCAGTGAATAATTAGAATGCATAAGGCAGGGGTGTCCAAACTTTTTGCAAATGGGGCCAGATTTGGTGTGTTAAAAATGTAGAGGGGCCGACCGTGGCTGACGTTCTTTACATAGAACAACAATATATTTAAACAAATTTCAGCAAGCCATTCTGTGTTTCACATTTGCTTTTTAATTTTAATTTCAGCGATCTTAAGCATGTCTTTTGGTTCATTTGAAACATGCACATCATGTGCAACTGAATATTCACTTAACTTCACTTTTTAACACTTTAACTTTTGAACATTTGAAACATAAAAAAATATCTCACCATGGCAGGTCAATATTCACAGAAATTTTAAATAAAATAACAGAGAAATGAGCAAGTAATAGTCATATCAACAAGTGCAGGGCTCATTTGAAATATTTGTAACTATAAATGTTGATTTGATTTTTAGAAATTTTAGAACATTGGGGGCAAAGAGTCACATTTAGTGTGTAAGCTGCTCCATATGCAGGTAACAGTGCTGCTGCCCAGTGTATTAAGTCTACGTGGGGCCAGACGTTATTGATTTTATGACAGAGGCAGCGGGCCGGATGAAATTTGACCACAGGCCGCATTTGGCCCCCGGGCCGGACTTTGGACATGTCTGGCTTAAGGTAAATAAGAAATAACTCTGGACCACTGCAAACTGTTTTTTCAAGTTTTTAAGACTCGTACAGCCCCTTTTATTAAACATAAGCACCTCATTTTGGGCAGGAATTTGCAGTTTTCTACTCAAAAACAGTCGAAGCCGAGCGTGCGCTTCCTTCAGAGGCAATTTCAAGTACTACGTGACATCGCTAAGAAGGTGTTTCTGAATATGAACACCTGGCTGCAGGAGAGGACTTAGCGTAGATATTTGTTGGACGAATCACACTGCTCCACGCCCCTCCTCCTCTTTAACTCTTTACTTTAGTCCTGCAGGTTCTGCTCAGGTTAGAAGCTCTATTTGAAATGTGGTTGTGGGCGAAGTTTAGCTGTTTAGTCCAACCTTTTGGGCTAATTTTTCTGACGAAGGGTCCGTCAAACGCACATTTCCATATTGAGTTGTCTTCAAAGTTTCCCAAACCTTTTTATCTTCATGGAAACCGAACCAGACCAAGTTTCAGGTCAGACCACAGTCAGATTCCAGGTTTTTCTAGGTATTTTTGAGCTATAAAATCACCTGTAATTGAATAAATGTTACGTCGAGCTGATTCAAGTCAAACTGAGGAACATTCCAGGCAAAACAACGACATATCGATAGAAACAAGAAGGTGACCCCCGACCAAAAAGCCTTTCAGAGTAAATTTAAAGCGTTTAGCAGATGTGAGGTGTTTTGTATCGGTGCCTAAAGAGGAGAGTGTGGTCTGAAGTGTGGCCTGCAGGTGGGTTTTATGGCGAGACGAGCAGAGACATGTCCATTATTTTGGTGAACCACAGAGGAATGTGCTTGTTACAGACAACGGGCGAAGATAGAAGAGTTTGGACTTGACATACTTTCTAAACAACCAAGTCGAGATACAATCTGGGAAGGCAACAATGGATTTGAGGAATTACACGGGCAACGTGATAATTCTGTAATAATAAGTCATATTTCTGTTTATATGGGTAAAGAAAGGGATGAAAGTCGTTTTTTTGATCAAATATGTTTCGCAGTTCATCCAAGCTGCTTCTTCTGCTCTGGTCAGGTGCTTGTGGACACTGGGAAGGAGCAAACTACCCTGAAACTGCCCTGAAACTACTAAAGAGTTTCCTCGTTCCTTGGAAAATCCTCTTTACAACCTTTAAGTGTTCAAGATCATTGCTCTGCACTTCAGATACAAGTCAAACTGTGTTATTATTATGTGTGAAATGTGGTGAAAACTTCAGATACAGGATTTTTGAAGCATAAAAGATTAGAGATAAAGTCCACAGGAAGTAGAGTCGCTGTCACTGATCTGCAGCTTCACCTCGATCCGTCGCTGTGTGGATGAACAAACGCATGAGGAACGATCTCGCCTTTTTACTTTTACGCCTCTAACTGGATTAACAGCGCAGTTTTGTGGAGTGGATGTCCTTGTTTTCGCCATTTCCCGAGTTTGTATCTTGCGTCCTGATCTTTGTGGAGTCAGTGTCAGATTGTAAACGCCAAACATGAGGAACAGCGGCTTCAAATTCGCACACAAACACAAAAAGACGAACTCTGAGAAAAGAAATCGCAGCCAAAATCGGGCAAATTCTCCTGTAGTGTGTGGCTGCCTTTACTCGCTCACAGTTTGTTTATTTAGTAGGATGTGCCTGAGTCGTATTAGCAGAATCATTCAGGCTCGATCGAGGGATTTCACGAAGATTCTCACCAGAAAAGTGACATAATAATGCACTTTTAAGATTGGAACAAACCTCTAAAAACATTTAATTAGTCTGTTCTGAGTAGCTGAACCTTCAGTGCCCTTAAAATTCCACATAATTACATATTATTACAGATTATTACACTATGTTGGAACAGTATTTTATGGGTACTGGGTCGTGTATAAGAAAAATAATAACGTGTGATGAATATTTCAAGGCGGATTTTTAGTTTTCAACAGTTTTGCGTCACCGTAAACTTGTTTTATTATGTTTGTTTATTCCAATCGCTTTTATGGAACGCATAAATACTGGGCGTGATATAAAATAAAGACGTTGTGGAATAGATAAACATAAAAATAGTTGAGTCTTGTTCTAATAAAACTGCTTCCAGGTATGTGCAGGTTTAAACAGGGACTGTGGAGATGCCGCACCAAGTACTCAGCTTTGTACAGATAATTAACACTTCAGCTCATTCTTGACTCTTACTTTTGACAATATAATGCGGTTTTTGAAGATTAAACAATAGTACTTTCTTTTATATTTCCACGTGGTCTTATACTTGTTCTAATTCAGCTCAAGATCATTCTAAAGGTTTATTTTTTGTCTTCTGAATGTGGCTTTTTAGTATTGATACCTGCTCACACGAGGATCTAGTTTGGATGCTACTTTCAGTATCGTTTAATGTTACATTTTTTTATACTTTTTACAACATGATGTGTGTCCAATTTCAATTTCTTCAGTTAAAAAGGTTCAAATGTGATAATAATCCCCACGTCCCTGTAGAACCTCTGACCTCCTGGAACCAAATCATTTTGTTCACAAATCCTGAGTTCTTCTGCATGTTTTTTGTCCTTAAAGTGTCAAATGTTCATGTGGCGCGACCGTCCGCCCTTAACTCAGGATTTTTAAACTTCTTTAAAATGACTCTAAATCTAATCACATTTATTTTCTTTCTTTTTTCTCAGATTTTCTCAAGTGTTTTTAGTCCCACATGAAATTTCATCTTTCTTGAATCGATATTTCCCCCATAATATTCAAACAAATATTGTCCCAGCGTTTAAATTTGTTAAAATCTCAATCTCATGTTCATATGACTCAGACTTAGATGAACATCCAACATGTTTTAGAAAATAAAACTATTATAAGGTTATTCTCGGTCGCACCACATGACATTTATTAAGGTCGGAGCCAATTCCATAAAAAACACTAAAATGCTTTATATAAATGTCAAACACAGATTTATGCAGCTGACATTGTAAATTTTTGAAAAAGTTCAAAAGAAACTACATTTAAAAATTAGCTTGTTGAAAATCCGTCATTGACCCATAAATCTCTGCATGGATTTGCAGTTATGGGTGCCCAGAGGGGACACGCTTACATAGGCAATAAAATGAATAAACCGGATGAATCTTTCTAAGAATCGGGTATTTTTTTCAAATATCACTCCAGGAAAGACTGAAGCTTCACAATTGAGGCTGAGGTTGTTAAACTCAACTCCAAAAACAAATAATGCACAAAATCTGGTTTTTGCAAAGACACAAAATGAGGAAAACTTATACTAATATATATTTTTTATACTTTTGTCTGCAGTGTTCAAAATAAAGGATTAAAATAAAGGATTAAAAAAAATACTCCAAAAAAGACTTCATGTAAGAGTACTGTAAAATAAAAAATACAAGTAGAAGTAAAATTATGCTGCAAGAAATAAGCAACAACCAGCATCCTTCTGGTCAGTGGGCATTAGTGTTTTACCTCCACAGTGCCACAGTCACACTGCTCTCCGGCCTCCACAAAGCCGTTCCCACAGACAGGGGGCGCCACCAGGGCTCTGAATTCAGGTTTGTTCAGGAGGCAGGAGGGACTTCGGTTCAGC
>KN510851.1:8148-18191 GCA_000787155.1 Scartelaos histophorus
TAGTAGTAATGGTAGTGGTAGTGGTAGTGGTAGTGGTAGTAGTAGTAGTAGTAGTAGTAGTAGTAGTAGTAGTAGTAGTAGTTAGAGGAGCAGATTATCAAAATATGATTGGTGGTAGTGGTAGTGGTAGTAGTAGTGGTAGTAGTAGTAGTAGTAGTAGTAGTAGTAGTAGTTAGAGGAGCAGATTATCAAAATATGATTGGTGGTAGTGGTAGTGGTAGTAGTAGTGGTAGTAGTAGTAGTAGTAGTAGTAGTAGTAGTAGTTAGAGGAGCAGATTATCAAAATATGATTGGTGGTAGTGGTAGTGGTAGTAGTAGTGGTAGTAGTAGTAGTAGTAGTAGTAGTAGTAGTAGTTAGAGGAGCAGATTATAAAAATATGATTGTAAAAGTTCTTTTGAAGAATCGCAAAATCATAAAAAAAACATTACTGCAAAAAGAGACGATTATCAATTTTTTTTAAAAATAGTCGTCAACTTCCAAATGACTTTTAGTTTTGTCACATCTAATGTTTAAACCTCAACACATTTGCAAACGGCTGCGTTTTTATTCAGCGCTTTTTCACCTCTCCCTCAAAGCACTTTACATCAAGGAACCACTCACCCATTCACACACCAACATACGCAGACACTGGGGGGGTGAGGTGGGTTAAGTGTCTTGCCCAACGACACAATGACAGCATTCATCTGTGTCAGCTCGAATCACGCCGCCAACCTTCGTAAAACTCAACCAACTGAGCTACTTTCGCCCCTTTTAAAGATTTTGATGTTCCTATTGAATGAACACGCCGTTGTCAGAAAGTTCATAGTAGTTAATGTCCCCGAGTGATAAATACTGTGGACAAACACCGTTTAATTGTGGGGCGATCACACAGCCATTTGCATTATTGATTATTGACAGTTCAACAACTCAACTCAGAGCCACTCTAGCACATACAGACCCCACGCCAAATCTCTCTTTCCTATACAGCGTCTCTGCGGACAAAAATATCTCAATACAGCCATGCAGCAGCTTTATTTTTTTTGTCATTTTCAAGGCATTGCTATCCCGAGGGCATCTGACATAAAACCTACGCGAAACCATTCAAAACCAGCATGCCCATCACTTCCCTGCACTATATGATGATTTACTGGGATAGAGCTACGAAAATACCCCGTCTTTCTCACCGGGGAAGATAAGTGGCAATCGAGGAAGACATCATTCTAAAAATCAGAAGAAGGCAGAAGAAGAGGCCCGTAATAGCAGAGGTGTCTGTGAGCTACGATGATATAAAGAGCGAGATATAGAGGGTGAAGCCTTAACGTTAGCTGATGTATGGCTCTCGGGGTTACCGGGCCAAACCCACATCGGGAGCGCGATAGCGAAAATCAATGCCCCCGTAAAAGATGAGGAAAGGTAAATGCGGCGTTGGGCCCGTGGACACGAAAGCGGTCCGATATAAAATGGTGATTAGTGGGAGACGGGTTGAGGGCGCGTGTTGCAAAAGAATAAATTGTAGATCTATAGGAGCTTTAATGAGCCTCAAATAGACTGCGATTGATTAGCGAGAAGCGGCTAAGCACCTTCACCGAGATAGACATCGGGTTAAGGATCTCAGTAATAGACAGAGTTCATTTAGATGTGGTTTAATATAGCCCAGGAGTAAGTATATTGGTGGCTAAATATAGAACAGGGCTTTCAGGTATTTTGTAATAGTCTGTGATAAATGAGATATCCAGGAAAACCGCTTTTGGGTTTTAAAGGTCATATATTACACAAAATTGACACTTGCGAGCTTTAAGCCGTGTTATAAAACTGTAATCCTGCATTATTAGTCTGTCTGCATCTCCAAAGCTCAAAATGCTCTGCTCCACCTTGTCATGTCGTGTTATTTTAACTATTTGAAAGTTAAATGGGGGTTTGAGTCGGGATTATTTGATATTATCGAAGTTAATTCAACTTCCGCGAATGTTCTTTCAACTTCCCTTAGTGTTAATTTGGCACCCCTCCCGCCCCACTTCAAACTAACAAAAGAACAGTTTGAACCAGTTTTGTACATAATTTCATCTTAAATAAAGTGTAAAAATCAAGATAACCCTACAAAATGTTTTCCATTTAGTCTCAAAATATTAATATAACTCTTGATTTGGGTGTTAAATAGGAACATTGGTCCAGTGTTACTTAATTAACATGTCCAAAAATAGTAAATTAACTCTGGAACAAACTGAACTCATATAAAACCTGAGAAAATGTTAAAACTGATTCTGCGAGAGTCAGTTTTAACATTCACTTTTTGCGTTGTAGAGCTTCATTTCAAGTTTTATCTTTACTTCAGTAGAAATAGTCAATACCAGAGCTTAAAAATACAACCGAGCACTTCCTGTATTGCCACAGAGTATTTTGTGAGTGTCAAAATATGTAGGATTTATGTGTTAAACATGTGTGAATGATACAAAACACAACTCGAGGTTTTTGATGAGGAAACAACATTATTAAACTTCTTTTTACAAGGTGATTTGCATAGGATTTGACAATGATTTACATCAGATGCCCTTCCCAGCAAAGCTCTGTCCGTTTATCTGTGCTTGGGACTAAAAGAACGGCTGGATAATCATTTAAATTAGGTAAAATAATTATATTAACAAGGAAACAAGCAATTTCTAAAACGCTCTTTAATTAATTTCGTCTTTTTCACATCTTCTGTCAGGAGAACGGTATTTTTTTCATGTCTTTGTTGTCAGTCCAAAACAAATTGTTGGATTTCGTCGTAGCCATTACAAATATTTCAATCAGAATGTGAAAATTGTTTTGATAGCGTCTGTTATAATTACGGTTGCAATCCGTCACCGAAAAACTTAAGGCGTCCATTGATAAACTCGCGGTCTAAATGCGTTTGATAGTTTCATTATGTGCAGTTGTTAATAGCGCGAGTGGATGTAACTGACAGTGTTTTATTGTTCTAGCGGGCGTCTCTGTGGAGAAGAGCTCAACCATCGAGAGAGCGGAGCAGCCCGGCCAATAAAAGCATTTCTATCACCGCGTCATTTACATTCAAATTAATTCCATCAAAAGAAAAGCTGAATTTACAATGAGGAGCGAGTGAGGAGAGATGACAGCGGCGCCTTCTCCAGAGAGCAGAGGAACAGACCACAGATACACTGAACGGCAGCTGAGGTCAAAGCCAATATGTCCCAGTTATAGCATTTCTATATCATGACTGGGACTAAGAATTACAATAGTGGTTTAGGGTCGTGACTTGAAGCACATAAATTAGCCAACGTTTCTACATGTTTATGCAATCCAATCCAATCCACTTTATTTCTATAGCACATTTCATAAGCAACAGTTTCCAAAGTGCTGCACAAATACATACTAAAAGCAACAATAATAATATAATAATAAAATAAATACTCATTAAACACAAACAAAACATATCAGTCCTAAAACAATAAACCAGTAAAATCAAATAAGAAGCAAAGCCATAAGATAGCAATAAATAAATAAATAAAAAAAAACATAAAATACATACAAAAATAAATAAATAAAATAAATAAAAGACACAGAGGAGCACACAACTCATGCGGCGTTAAAAGCCAGAGAATAAAAGTGGGTCTTAAGACGAGACTTAAAACACTCGACAGTGGGGGCTGTTCGGACATGAAGGGGCAGAACATTCCAGAGCTTAGGGCCGACCACAGAGAAGGTCCTGTCCCCCCTGGATTTAAGCCTCGTTTTAGGCACCACAAGCTGGAGCTGGACCTCGGACCTCAAAGCTCGTGCAGGGGTGTAAATTTGGAGGAGGTCTGAGATGTACTGTGGGGCCAAGTCCATTCAAAGCTTTAAAAACACACAATAAAATCTTAAAATCAATTCTAAAATTAACAGGAAGCCAGTGCAAAGATGCAAGGACTGGGGATTATACAGTGAGGAAGACAGAATTTATAGTTGTAAACTTGAAACTTGTTCTTTTTTTAACAATGTTGCTTGTGTGCATGAGTTCTATAATTATATATTACAGAATAAAGAACAGAATTTGCCTCCAATTTGACCTATTTATCCACGGATCGATAAGAGAGCTGTGTAGTCATGTTTTATGCAGTTATCTCTTTGCATTAAAGTGTTCAAATAAAGCTTTCTACGCAGCAGGTCGGCCAAAACAAAATATCAGTCTGTGCTGGAGATTTAAGGCCAATATCTGATAAAAAAGAACAAATTTCTGCCATATCTATTGGCCAACTGATACATCGTCTATGTCTACTTTAGAAGGACATAATCTGAGTAAATGCCAGGATGACACGCCACTATGTAAATTAAATTAATATAATCACAAGAACATCTTGGTCCCCCCTGAAAATGAAATGTTACTTCCATAGCTCTCCAGAAATAAAATGCAAATGTATGTTTCCGAGTGGTGATGGGAAGCTAGACAAAACCTCAAGGAAAATAAGGACACACAGAGCAGTCGCACTAGTATTTGGCGAAGAAGCAGGACAGTCAATCCAGGTTTTTCAGATCCGATTTTGTTAATATAGCATTTATATCGTATCTGAAGTGACTACAGAAGCTATGTATAAATAAAAGTTCAGTTGAGACTTTCTGGACAAAATAGTAACAGTAAATGCGATTTCATCACTTTATAAGCCAGTATATCGACCAAACCCACATTTAGAAGCCAATATCCAATTCCTATTTCTAAACTTTAAAAAACTGCCTTTCTACCAGTCATATATTTTCCAGTGTGTTCATAATAGCGACTGCTCTCTAACCAGTGATATATTTTATGCACGGTGACCCCAGGTGAACCCATTTGCACCTATATTAATTAGGGTGATTCCCTGTGGGGTTTCTGCGTCGGCCCAAGACGCTGAACCCCTATAGGTATAAAATAATGAATGCATTTCTTGACAGTGGTATTTGTTACTGACACCATAATACACCAGCTTGAGAAAGGACAAAGTAGCTCTAGAGGCTATGCAAAATAAATAAATCCTATACTGAAAGCATTATAAAGACTGAAAGCGGGTTTTGAATCAATAAATTAAGGTGGAAGTGTGAAAACTTTATTGGATTAAGCTTAAAAGAGCCAATATTCATTCTTCATCACCAACTTATCCGGAGTTGTGTTTGAATACTACTCCATGTATGTTTTTGAGGAGGCTTAACGCTCACAAGAGTCAATTTTGTGTAATATATGACCTTTAACCTGGGAGTGGATCTCTCCTTCACTGTGGTTCTCCCCGAGGTTTCTCGTTTTTTCCCACTGGGTCTGTGTTATGATTTTGGGCTATAGAAAAATAAATTGAATTGAATTGAATTAAATTAACCCACACCGCCGAGGCACTGTTGCATTTTAACACGAACAGAAACCTGCCGCACAATCCGAGCGCGCCTGGAAGTAGAACATTATTCCTCCATGCTTTATTGATCACTATTATTGTGCATGTGGGGCAACTATCATCACCATTGATCCGTGTTGCAATCGATACCAGATCTACGACACAGACACACACAGCCAAGCCCAGAGCTCCGGGGCAGGGCAGAGAGCAGCTCGACAGCTTGCCCGCAGTGGCACCATCGCGAAGCACGTCAAAAACACTAATAAATAAATCAGTGATAGCTTCCCTTTGTAAAGTGCTGCAACCATTATTGAATATTCATGTAGGTAAATACATTCATACCAGCATTTCTCATGGGTCTAGCAGCAGTACTTTTGATTTCATTATTTTATTCTTTGTAGTTCCTCACTCTGCTGTAGGCAATAGTACAGTAATATATGTACTGTGCAAACATAACCATAAATAACCATAAATATTCTTCCACTGTTACTCTTAAAGGGTCTATATTATGTTTACTGGGCTTTAAAGCATGTTATATTCTTCAGGTTATATGTATTTGTTGTGAATATCTATAGAGATTTACAGTGATTTTGTGGAGGACCTGAAGTTCTGCGTGGAAAAATGAGAAACCAAACTGAGAAAGTAGTATGTTTTGTAGTAACATCCCTTAATCAAGTGAAATATTTCGATACAGAAGCTATCCCAGCAACGGGGAGTGTTCAGACAAGACAAAAACGTCAAAGTCTGAGGGTAAAACTGACACAAAACAAACAGAAACTACAGACAATGGAGATGCAAGCCCAACCAGTGATGTGAAATACGTTTATTTTAATATTTTTCTGGCTAAAAACGTTACATATTTGACCTGTAAATTGGTCTGGTTTGGTCTCCATGAAGATTGAAAGGCTTAATATCGTACTGTGAAACATTCCAGAGAAAACCCATTATATCTCTATGGAGAAAAGTGACAAACACGATCCATCCTTACGGTTACGAAAGCAGCGTATTGTTAAAAAGCCTGTATGTTGTCTTATACATTGTTTGTTTGTTTGTCTGACCTGCTATGATCAATGGGAGAGAGAAATCCAATGCTGATTACTATTGTCAGGCAGATATCGACCGGAGTCCCGTGGGGCAGATAGAACCGTGTACCCTGACACACACAGCGTCGTTACCCACTCCATTGTTTCTGTTATATCTATGACCGGGCGGACAATGGCACCTTTCAGATCAGCCGCCGTATCTGCCACGGCTAATGCCCCCGATGGGAGTATTACAAAAGTGGAGCCAATTCTACGCGAGTGGAAATTCTCCTTTTATGCGAACTAATAATAATGCTCGTCTTATTCTATGCGCATACGAGTTGTGATATTGAGCACCAGAGCAGCTTAGTTGGAAGAGATGTGAGAGATGTGGACCTGTTGACGTCTTAATTGGTAGTTCAGTCCCAGCCATTGGCAATGCTGATCCTGGGTGCTCGGGCAAGACACTTTACCCAGTGCTTCATTTGTCTGTGCGTAAAATGGTAAATGAGTCTGAGAAAAGGCAGATGTTATAGTGAAATATGAAAAGTGCTGTAAGTATTCTATAGGAACATTTGACAGTCACAATCAAAATGGACGTTCCAAATAGGAAATCCCTTCTGGATCCATCGATTCTGGTTACAATGCACTTATTCACTCTCTCTGTAACTTTCAGGCTCCTCATTTTGGTCTTAAAATGTCCGTCTGCATGATCCTGGTGTTTTTATTCACAATTTTGATCAAAAAATCTAAATAAATCAATCCCTGTTCTTAATATCAAACTCCAAATTCATCCCATAATTGTCCATAATTAGTCCACGTCTTTATACAGTCTATGGTCACAGTATTATTACAATCACAAAGTGTTAAAGAGGTAAAAATATCCATCCATCCATCCATCCATCTTCTACCGCTTAATCCGGCTGGGTCGCGGGGGCAGCATGCTGCCCATTACTCTGTGCACCAGACCCAGACCCTATGAACCCCTCTGCAGGTGGTGAGCCCACAGGAGGGTGGGACTCCCTGCCGGTCCCTTGTTGTAAACTGTTCATAGGGTGTTACATGTTTTTTGGTTGATGGGGGAAACCGGAGTACCCGGAGGAAACCCATCCAGACACGGGGAGGAAACATGCAAACTCCACACAGAAAGGCCCGGGCGACCCGGGGATCGAACCCGCAACCTTCTTGCTGTGAGGCATGAGTGTTGCCACTCAGCCACCGTGCCGCCAGGTAAAAAATATGAGTAAAGGTAAAAATATGCAATTTTCAATTAAATTCAACCTATAATCTAAGAGCTAAAATACAAAGATCTTGTCACATGTCACATTAACAGTAAGAAAGTGTCACAAAACTGACCAGATGTAAGACGCAGTAGTAAGAATGTATTGATTTTAGGTTCATTTATTGTATTTTGGGGAATCTCTAGTTTATAATATGCTATTAAATGCATAGTTTTATTTTTATATACCGCAAGATTATGGTGTAACATTTGTCTCTGCCCCGTTCCTACAACTACTCTAACAATGTGTGTGTTATCTTCGCTTCTAGGAGCACAATTCTGCATTGACAAACACAAGGTCCAGCCATTGTTAGAGGTGAAGTACTGAACAAACGCATGTCACCCTATGGTAATAATATAGCATTGTATTCTCCATTCTTCTCCACTTATTCTCTCATGTCAGCTATTGTCTGGCTGCTAATGCATGGGACTCTATGTTAAAGACACACACATGCACATCTATCCAACAAACACTCATACAAACATGCACAAAAACCATTGACTGCAATTTAGCCCCTGTGATTACTGTGACTATAAGCAGCTTAGGGTCCTGCCCCATCTGGCTTTGGTGTTTGCAGCATCATTCACTCCCCGCCCGGCGAAAAACACACACAGCAAATACACGGTGCATCTTTGCTCCTTCTATTTCATTTCTGCATCACCCGCTCTCACTTTTAAAAAACGTATCTCCGCCCCTCACCCGAAAGACTGCGAGCTAAGGGGGAAGAACAGAGGTGGGGCGACGGGGAACATAATCCCACGTAATCTGGGTTTACAAACTGTTAGTGTTTTCTTATGTAATCTCATCATCCGGAGAAACGTGCAGTCGTCCGCTGGGAGAGGATGACTGTACAAAAGCCACCTAGGCCAAAGAGGCAAAAGAGACAGATTATAGCGTAATGGTATTCCTATGTTAGTGTAAGGTTAAGCCTGGCTATTGTTTTATATATGATATGTGTGTATATGTAAACGGGGTGACAGACGGGCTCTTTGACGTCACTGTGTTCTAACTACACATGACTGGATTTCCCACTAGAACAAACTGTGTAGCTGCTGTGTATAATAGAATGTCTAATAATACTTTGTTATAGAGAGTTTTGAGCTTGTTAATATCTCTGAAATTGTGTATTTGCATGAAAAAAGGTTCAAATTTGTAATGTTTTCTCAGTACAAATAAACAAATGCATTGAAATTCTTTAAAAAGGTGCACTGTGCAACTTTTCCGTCACCAGCTTCTCTCCATGAATATGCCTGGAATGTTCCACAGTAAGGCATTACATTTATTTATCTCTATGGAGACAGCAGTTGAAGTCAGAGGACATGTCAGATTTACAAAGAAGACAGTACGAATAAAAATTTTTTTTTCGATCAATAAAAATCTTGTTATTGAGTAAATGCAAAACTCAATATGTTTAATTTCCAGACAAAGTGGCAACATCTCCATGGAGACAAGCAGATGACAGAGTTTCCACCAGAAAAGTTACACAGTGCAACTTTCTTCAACTGCAGATATAAAGATGCATTTGTTATCATTAAGTTCTTAAAATCGTAAGAATCATATAGCAAATCTGCGTATCCATTCTCTAACATATTATAAAAAGGTGAAACATTTCTAGATTTTCTTCAACAATTTCAACAATAGCAGATCACAGGTCCTGCACTCCATCTGAAATCATTTAAATGTAAAATAACATAAATGTAACCTGTCAAAATAAAGATATGACACTGTTCTTATAATTCTACAAGGTTTTAACATTATCAAGAAGATTTATCACAGTTATGGCCTGTTTTTGTCTTTGAGATTACCATAAAACAACACATTTAAAATTTAAAAAATGTCTACTTCCATTGAATGAGTGAATATCGAGCGGTTGATTTGATGAAGAAAATGTCCTTTGGCTATAAAAAGAAATAGCAGGTCTGACATTACAACAAGATATAAAGCCTCTCTGCAGTTTTATAATAACCTCGCTCTGAGCACTGAACCTTTCGTGACCTTTCTATATTCATTATTAAAAATGTAAAAAAAAAAGAAATCAGGACAGCGCTATTTTGGAGAATTTTAACATGACCTAGAGTAAATAAATAGAAAGTGTCATTAAAAAGATACAAACTTTTAAACGTGCACTATGTAGATAACTTTTTGGTTATGTGATTGTCACTATGGAGCTCTACTTTACATTTATTCAACTTCAGATGGTTTTATAGCTTGAAAATACCTAGAAAAACAGTGAGTGGGTTGCCTCTCCACAGATCTGGTTTCATTTTTGCTTTGTTCATGCGTGAATGAAACAAAACACAACCGCAAATTACGTTTTTAACACGTAACAACACGGTAACACGGTTTAAATCTCATAGGAGTCAATATTTGAATAATACAGGACCTGTAAAACAATACATCTGGTTTAATCTAATGTAACTGCTATGCA
>KN510852.1:7447-18526 GCA_000787155.1 Scartelaos histophorus
TCAGCAGCTAGTGGCTCCACTGAGCAAGAAGATTAGTTAGCTTGTCTGATAGAGCTGCACTGACGGGCTCCTCGGTTTCACTCAAACAAAGTAGTTTGACGGCGACTCTTCCCCGGCGTTTCAGTGTTTGACCCGCATCAGTGTTCGTTAAGGGATGTTTTGTGTTTAGGTGGTATTTGAGACTGGTAGAACTCCTACAGTAAACTAATTCCACTTTGCATAAAGTGCAAACAACCTTAGACTTGTCCATGTCTCCATTGGGAAGCTTTTTAAAAATGTATTTTCCCTGAAGCAAACCTGGCGGCTTCGTAGCTGCATCCATGTTGGCATGTGGCGTTTGTTGTGGTATTTCACAGTAGCTACAGGTTCAAAAACGGATGCCTCCTACAGTGCAGTTCGGCAAGGTACATCCATGCTAAAGGTGAAAGTCATCTTAGTTCACTTAATATAGACCCAGCTCCCTGCCCAACTTTGAGAATAGATTAACGCCGATATGTCGCCCAATAAGAGTCCCACATTATTGCAGCACATTAAGGCCAATAACGGCCCACCACAAATTTTTTGTAAACTTCTGCCCAATTTGTGTTGTTAGTTGGAGGTCTAAAAGTACCATGACTACCTATGCTAAAAAATAAAAACACCAGATTCTATCCTTCCAACTAATGAATTAAACTGATGAGTTATTCACTTAACCTTTCAAATTTCAAAATGTCGACCTAGCTTGACGTTCAAAGCATGTAGCATCCTGCATTAAGACAATGGCCATTCACAGTGGTTAATTAACAGCTTGTTTCAACAAAGCCGCTAGGCAACTTCTGTCCCTCTACACAATTTGAAGGCAGGCCCCAACAGCACCGTGATTGGCCCATCCTCTCAACACCCACCATCCCCTCTCCCACACCTCTTCTATAGCTATTATTGAATTCACTTAGCTGATGAAAGCCCCATGTGTTCAGTATGGAAAGCCGGGAGAGACAGAATACAATCAAGCGCATCAACGATAAGAGGAAAAAAAAAAAAAAAACACAGGTGGTTGTCTTAGCATTCAAAGCACGAGTTTGAAGAGCTCCTCGGTCTAATGGAAAGAACCCTCACAATCTGATTTGAGGAGCGCTCCAGTCCATGCGGCTAGGTCCTAGGTGGTCATGCAAATTAACCTTCAGAGGACCCCATTTGGAAATATTAAAAACATTAGATACTGAAAATGGGAGAAGAATTACGCTGGGAAAGGAGGACAAGTGGGTGTTGAGATTGGAGATTACTCGCTGATGAAGCCATGAGGAGATCAGCGTCGTCATTGCTTCTATCAGGCACCGTTTTCAACTTCCCGATACACAACCAGTGCCCTGTACTTTCTATGTTCTCCAGTTTTATAGTTTTTATGGTCACATTTTATACAGCGCTTTTCGATCCTTCAAGACACTCAAAGCACTTTACATCAAGGAACCACTCACTTATTCACACACTCATACACCAGTGTGCGCAGACACTAGGGGCAAGGTGGGTTAAGTGTCTTGCCCAAGGACACAAAGACAGAATTCTTCTGCAGGAGCTGGAATCACATCGCCAACCTGTGGGTCTATTCATGTTTACGTCACAAACCAGGAAGACATTAGAAAAGAAACGATTACAACTTTTGGTGTAGGAAGTTGTAATTGCAAATGTCTGGTCCTGGTCCTGGTTTGTGATGTAGCGTGAATAGAGCCCACTGATCTGACCTCTCAGCCAATGATCTTTACGTTGTTTTGAACCACCAACCTTCAGATCAGTGGACAAAACGTTTTACCAACTGGACTACTGTTTATTTTCTAATTAATCTGTGATGCATGTAAGATCCATGTAGCATCCATTTAGTCACGTGGCAAAAAACAAACAAACAAAACCCCAGTGCTGCTAGCGTGATCTGCAGCTTTCCCATTGGAGCCCACAATGCTTCCACCTAGAATTCAGCAGGCTTGTTTCTTTTATTAAGTCGTTTTAAATTTAAATCAAATTGCCATTTAAAACGTCCATAATATAACATAATACTCCACATGTGTAATAACTGTTATAACTATACAGCAGACACAAGCACAATATGGCAGCAATGGAAAAGTATAATAATAATGATTGTCTTATTATGTGCGACTTTTCAAGATGCTTAAAGATGCATCCAGGCAATTGTGTGTCTTGCCCAAGGGCACAACAGCAATATGCAAATCCAGTGTTGTTAGATAACAAACATCCTGGTGACATTATAATGCATGACCATATGCTTCTACATTTCAAATTCAGAAAACTGTATTCAACCCCAGGGGTATGGTAATTTCTT
The DNA here is from genome assembly GCA_000787155.1 of Scartelaos histophorus. Lineage (NCBI taxonomy): Eukaryota > Metazoa > Chordata > Actinopteri > Gobiiformes > Gobiidae > Scartelaos > Scartelaos histophorus. The sequence goes on from KN510852.1 coordinate 9,759, forward strand.
TTGTAGCCCATGCTGCACATTCAATCATCTAAACACCGTAAGGAAAAACTCATAGAAATAAGTCGGTGAATGATACTAACAATAAGCAAAAGCACTGTTATAGAGAACAGTAAAGGTCTGTACACGATTTTGAACCATGAGTGAAGAAAGACTGTCTGGGATTGTCACCGGCAGATGGTTCCACATGGTTCTCATCCATCAAAATGCCTTTTAAAGTCTGGGAAATGTCATTCAGTCTCCCACAAATAGCAGCTTTATTCTGTACACTCTGTGAAATAAACCTTTTTTCCTGAACAAAAATAATTAAAGGTTAGATACAGGTCCTTACCACTTAGCTTGCTTTGACATGCATTTTTGATCCTTTCTGTCACTGTCAACGCTTTTGCATTTATATGAACTGTCCATCAAACTGACATCTAAAATCTAATTGGGAGCTATTTTAAAGAAGACATATTGTGCTTGACTCTGCTATGTAGTTATAATATTTGACACCCATGGATCATAACAAAACGCTACAGAATCCGATGCATATCACCAAGTAAAGGTGCATTGTCTAACTTTTCTGGTGGAGGGTCTGTCAATGTTTCCTCTATAGAGATTTTTGAGCTATAAAATCCCTGTAATTGTAAAAAAAAAGACATCTGTAGGAACAAGGAAGAGACAGAACCTCAACCAAAAAGTTACATAGTGCATCCTTTAAGAAAATTAAGTTAGAGATTCCTGGAAAAAACCTGCATGAATCACTCCAAATACAACTTTGGGTAATTAAACTATATTAAAACTACATGATTAAAAGCATAATAATAGGTCTGTACAGTATTCTAATGCTGTACTGTATCCTTATATTGTCTGGAGGCCAATTGTTGTCCCTCTTGCTTTGTTAAACTGCTTGCCCTGGTAGCACAGTAACACACATACACGCACAGCACAGATCGTCATTTGTGAATCCTTGTTAGTTAGAAAAATGTGTTTTCTATGGCCCCATTACCAGCTATAACTCAAAGCCTGTGTCATTACTCCTGTCTGTCTGTCCCAATCAACTAGAGCACCATCCTGGCAATTATCTACTGTAGCAAAACAAGCTGAACATTTGAGAAGATTCTGAGAGCGCTTCTGCGGCTCAGCGTCAACCTTTAGGCTTTTGAAAATGCTTACATTACTCAAAAAATCCTATGCTAAACAGCTTTCGTAGCAGAAGCAGAAGTGTGGAGGTCTCCGGAGCACCAATCACCTCTTTACCTTGGAGAGCTGTGCCGAACCAGAGATAGCTATAGATAAGGCTTCCATTAGGGCTATTTTCTTCAGTGGTTAATGGACTCCCTTGGCTTGGTGCGGTTCACTATCTTATCCAACAGAGCCAGTAAACCAGGCTGGGTTTTGTACCAACAGGTGTGAAAAAGTCCCTATGCTCCCCCACTGAGTACCCCCAAGGCCCCGATGTACTGCTGCTATAAATATCTCTGAACCACAAACCTAGAGGGAGGGAGACAAAGGAATAAGCCTTAGCGCCGTCTGTCAAGAAACTAATTTTGTGCTAATGCTGTATTAAATTAAAGGACTTTGCATACACGAGCGATCAGAAGGATAGGTTTTCGTTGACTAAAATGGTTTAAGGAACTGGAAAATGTGGTGGTAAATACTAACATTAGGTGTGAGTTAATTTTGTCATATTTTAGAAGTAGAGGTTACAAAACTATAAACCAAAAATATATGTTTTAATAGCCAGATCTACTGTTCCATTTTCAGTGCACATTAGTTACATTTGCAACCTTCCAGTATGAGATGCCGCCTGTGGTCACTGCAATTTCAAGTAGTTAGCGCTGATGTATGTATACTGTATAAATAGAAAGTGAACACTGGTGTGCTCCCAGGTCAAGAAACTCTGGCTGCTGTACCTTCTTATTATATTGTTCCCAGAATGTTCGTATTAATGCACTCTACATGCAACATACATGCTGGTGTTCCATTGACACCATTGCTATAAGGCGTTCCCTGCTAAAACAGAGGCGCTGGCAGGAAGAGGCTTTACCTTCAACAGCCTCACTCTGGATTGGGTCTTTTGTTGCTATGATACTCGCTCCAAATTCGCTCCTGTAAATGCTCATTTCACTGGAGCCGAACGCTCTGGGTGACGTCAGACTCAGTCCATCTATTTGTACAGTCTACACTCTGGTCAGTTGTCCTATTTTCATGAAAAATTATGGTGTGCCTGCATTACTTACAAATGGGAAGTTGATTTATCCTACTAAATATTAATTTATTCTTATATATGAGGCAGGTTTTGTGCTTTGCTAAGATTGTTGTTTTATACTATTGGGAAATCAAAATCAAGCTTATTACCTTGACTTTCTTCGGCAAATATTGAAATCTATGTGCAGAATATTATATACCACTACAATACAAATACAAATCCCTAACACTTATCTATCTGTATATTCCCACTGCTTTGTTGTGTCAGTCTTGTATTGTTTTCATTGTATTCATTCCTAGTTTCCCATTTGCCTTTCTTAAAAGTCATTTGATTTTGGACTGGACAAACCCAGGGTCATTTCAGAGGTCGCTCTCTTCAGCCGCTATCCACAGGAAAAATGAGCAGCTGTCAGGGACCTGCAGGGAGCACAAAGACATCTGCCTCCACACGCACACACACACATGCACGCACACATGCACGCACACATGCACACAGACAAACACATGCACACGACACACGCACACACACATACATGCATACACACACACATGCGCACATAGGAAAACCCTGGAGACCAGCGTAGAGCACAAGTGTAGTACAGGTGTGCATTCAGGAGTCACTGTTTGTGATTCTTAACACTGGTACTATACGAGTGTCCTAATATACAGATTACTAGTTACTGCAGATACTGTAAGTGAGAGAACATGCTTTACTTGAGTATAACCTAAGCATTTCATGGAGCATTTTATTGGGTAATAACCAAAACAGAAACTATTGACAGAGACACCTGTCGTTACCTATCCTAGTGCACTGATCCAAATACCACTGGAAAACACATGCATGTCACTGTCCCAGACGGATCACTCCCTGTCCTGGTTTATTATCAAGAGTGTGGCCACAGGCTTATGAGAACCACGTGGAAACAACTACATGAGACTATCCCAGACAGTTGTTTCTGTGTTGTGCAATACCACAGTGAGTTCAAAATAGCATTGGTAATGTGGACCACAAACACATAAAACATGCAGCAGACATCCATCATGAGTTGGTTACCATGGGTCTTGTGGAGATACAAGGCCCCTGGTAACCTAATGTAACCACAGTTCTGTGTATTCCCCTACAGGCCTTGCTGTTGGCTATGGTTCCAGGCATTGTCTCCCACCTGAGACATGAAATAATGCACTGCCCCAATCATGTACTAAGGGTAGTGTAATCCCCACTGGGCCTAACACGAGGGCTAAGGTCTGAGGGGTCTCCCTTAGACTCAAGATGCAGAAGAAAGAGGACAGGTCTGCCGGGTATGAAGGCAGATGGTTATAGCAGGTAAGTATAGAACTATAACTGAGCGTTGATCATTACCTTTGACTTCAGGGCCGGGGGTGATAAGAGTGAGAAGACTATTAGGTAACTGAAATTTCTGTCTGTGTGTCTCCAAAGGCTTCGCTATTGGCTGAAATGTACGTAAGACCATGGAGATAATTCCCAGCAAGCCCAGCATCTCTGTGATCGCAGCACACCCAGGGCATAAGAATCCATAGGTGATAAGGTAGGTAGAAAACTGCTACTCTACTAAGTCCCTACTCCTATAGATGCTCTGCAGTGACGTCTCACTGGGGGTGTTCTAAATGCAAGTCTATTGACAGAATGTTCATTAGTTACCACGGTGACACAATGCACACATTAGAAGATCTGAAAACTGAAGAAAAAATAGATTTCAACAACACATTTTCAGAAGCCTGTGAATAATTCAAGGTTTAGGTGTTTGATTTTGAACAAAAAAGTGTTTTAAATGACCAACTGAAAAAAATTTATTTAAGAGTGATTTTTTTAACAGTAAAAATCACTTCACCTGTTGTAGTTGCAGCCTTCATGCTCAGATTGTGTTAAAATAAAGAGCTTCTAACAGAGCAGTGCCTACAGTTAGCATCACACCCCCCAAGGAAGTTTAAATTCATAGCAACGTCAGAACCTTTGACCTTCTTATTTTCTCCTCCGCGTCACATGTCCCTCTTAAATTTATACATTAGAATTCAGGGTGAAAATGCTAATATCGTTTTGTCTCTGCAACATTTGGGACTTCGGGGTCACGGCAGAGGTCACGCTCCCTCACCAGAATAACAAGCAGCTGTCAGCGGAGCCTTTATGAGCGCACAATGCTAGGTGCGCTAACACAACAGGAACAAAAGAGGTGAGGCTAGTCCATTATGCTGTAGAAAAGGGCCCAGGAAACCAGTCATACACACATCTGATTTTGTACTGTTAAAAGCTTGCCTTGTCAAGCATACTAAAATCATGTAGATGGTGTTAAAAGCTGCCCGGGTGCGCTGGTGTGATATCGCATTTGCATATTTGGGCTCGTAATAAAGAACAATTTGAACATTTAAGTCTAACTTTTATTCTCTTTCATACAAAAAAGGCAAAAATGTGCAAACAGATAACATCACGTAGCAATACATTGGAACGTTACAATCCTATTAGAACACCATGCACTTTAGGGTAATGGGAAACAATAAACGTGAGCGTACTATGAAAAGAGGTGATTGAATTCGTACTCTGAATGCCAAGTAGTAGGCGCCCGGCTAAAAATCTGTTTACGAGCGGCACCGGTAATATTCCAACCTTAGTGGCTTCCTCCCTTATTGGCCTGTGGGGTGCTGTAGTGCAGAGATGAGCCGTGGTAAATACTGTTTTTTGTAACGATAACTCAAAATATAATACTGTATCATCTTTTTTTGTTTTGTTTTTCCGAGTTTGAAAGCGTTTTATAAAAATATCAGTTCTGTATGTACAACAGTGATGGTAGAAACACTTGAAATAGTGGAAAGCAGAGACAGTAGAAAAGGCATTACTTCCTGAAATGTATCTGACAATGACAAAAGTACAAATTATACCAAAAATATAAAAATAAAATAATGCATAAGATTTAATAACAAAATTGATAACTGATTTGTAGATAGTTTTATCAAATTGAAATTATTTTGTGTCTAACAGATGCATAATTACTATAAAATTGTTGATGTGGTTTTAAATAACACAAATTATCTATTTCATTTCATTTCTATTTTAATTTCATCATTTGTGTATTTTCTTTTGTATGTTTTTTTCTTATGAAACAGAACCACAGTTGATACAGGGATACTAAACCCAATCTGCATCTGCAATAAAAATACATAGTTAGTAATTGATACTTTGGAGTGAGATTACGCTGGGGGTGTTCTGTATGTATGTGTATGGTAGAAAATTTTGAAATTGCTAAGGAGAAAAAGTCCACACATTAGCAAAATACTGGCGAAAAAGTTTTCAGTTTTTTATGTTCAGATTGTGTTAAAAAAAAAAAAAAGTCTAATTTAAGTCACAGAGCTTCAGGCAGAGCAGTGCTTACAGTTAGCATTACACCCCCAGCGATGGTGGATGACATCATTGCAAAGTGTGGATAACGATGGTGGATGACATCATTGCAAAGTGTGGATAATATTAGCCAAATTATACAATCTTTTACATTCAATTCAAAGGATAATAAGATTTTACATTGTAGAAAGCAATGCCACTTCTACATACGAACAAATACAAATACACACAATACATGAAGTTAATGATTCAAACAAACCAGCTCATGTCATGTGGGACCATGTGGGGCATTAAAGGAGAAGCAAGTTATGCAATATATTTCTATAATTTGTACGTTTAAATAGCAATTGTCAATTTATAAACTTCAATTTTTTTGAAAGAGTCACTGCTCAGTTTCTGGTCAAGCGTTGTTCAGAGGTAGAAGCATGAAGAGCAGTGGTTCATTTCCCTCAAACAAATGCATAGAACGGAATCTACTGACATATGCCAACAAAACTAGTCTAATATATGGCTATTGGAGCTCTCTGATTGGACAAAACAAAATACCATGAGTTTTTCTGCAATAATCTGACCACATTTGAACCAAAATAACATCTTCTCCAGTAATGCCAGATCTGGTCATTCACAAATTCACAAAACATGATTTCCAAACAACAGAATAACTTGATTATTCTAACAAAACATGTACAATTTTCTAAAGGCACAAGCACCTATTCGTCCCTGGTATGATAATGTCACAATGTTAGAGATGTTCTGTGTAGCAGTTAAGGGTCGCCCTATAACTTTCAGTGCAGGTACATTTCTTACATTCAGTTTCATCTAGTTTTTAAAGTCAGGACAAAACAAATATGTAGGTCAGAGCTGCCTTGTGTTTTACATTCATTCTAGGTAATTATATGTACTCAATTTTCAGCAGTGCAGTAGAACAAACCTGGTTCCTTTGAAGGTCCTACATTACGCAAAATGAGCTTTAAGTCATGTTACGATGTTGTTGCCTCATCAGAAATATACCTGGAGTTGGGTTTTGTTTCATTTATGTTTCTAAAGCTCAAAATGTTCTATTATTTGTGATGTCATGAAGTGGTAGATTTCAAGTTTAACATCTACTTTTTACCTTTAGTGCAGTAGAGATTGACAATTCCAGGCCTGAAATTTTCCAAATGCTTCTAGTGCAGGTGTATGGAGTTTAAAAACACAGTGGAGCTTCCTGTATTACCATATGATATCACAAGATGGAAGAGAGTTTACTGTTTGAGAGAAGAAGTCAGCCTAAAGATGCAGGGTTTGAGGATTGCAGGTGTATTTGTGATAAGGAAACCATAAGATAACATGGATCAGTGTAATATGGACCATTCAGATTTCACACCCTGAACGCATTTGTTTAATTGTGTTCCTGATTCATATGTACCTGTAGATACATCTGTTTGAATGCTATAAAATGGAAACTTCATAACGTGAGGCAGCTGGAAAACTTTTGATCTCCTCGAATTATTTAGCCCATTTATCAGATTAGAGCCAATCAGCATTCCTCAGAAAAACTAGTGTCAAATATGACTTGAGAGCTTCAAAGTTGATTTTTTTGTACACACTTTGTTCTTAATGTTCTTAATATCTAATAATGTTAAAGGTGCACTGTGTAATTTTAACTGCTTGTCTTTGCCTAGAAAGTTTCACAGTATGGCATTAAACTTCTCTATGCATGAAGACCAGCATGTGGTGCCACCAGGCCAAGTTACGAGTCAGATCTGTAGAGAGGCAAAGTTAGAGTGTGGAAAGTGGAAATTCTCTGGTAAATTGTTAACATCTCCACGGAGATGAGCAGGTTACTCAGTGCATCTTTAAGTCCCAGATGTGTGCAGAATCCCTCAGTCATCCAGGTAGCATCCATGGCACAGAGAGAAATTCAATTTGTCAACTGCACACTGGTTTATTTGGTTGAATACATTCTGTTAAAACTGAAGAAGCAGCTTGGATGAGCAGTGAAACATGTTCAACCAAATACAGTTGTGTCAGTATTTAGGAAACTTTCCCATGTTAACCTGCTGCCATCCGTCCAAACAGGAAGTGAACATGGGGATGCTACTGGCTCCATCTGACTCCAATTAACTTCACATCATTTTGGTTTTAAAATGTTCGTATAAACCTGCTCTACATGATACTGCTGTTTTTGTTAAGCTATTTTGTCCATAAATACATTTTTATTCCTAATATGGAGCTCCTGTAACTGCCTTGTGAGCTTCATTTGACTGGAGCCAATATACACAGTATTTGTGTTGAAATTATGCAATACCAGATATTTTTACTTAGATTTGCTGCCATGTAAATTGTGTATTAAATGCAGAACTTTGCATTTATAAGCATTATAACAGATGTATACAATAATGTCATCAATTTAAGGCTATATCCTTTTACTGATATTATATGGGGGCATACAAGCTATTTTATAATTTATTGTATTACAAAAAGTCAGTCAGTCGTTTCATATATTCCTTCCTCTGTCCCTTGATAAAATTATAAAATGCTATAATGTGATGCTGATGGTACCAAGGAGAGAAAAGCAGCTTCAAAAACAGTCTTTACATTATATGGCATCACCAGATATGGACACATTACAGAGCACATTGTCTCATAGCTCACATCGCGCTCCTGCTTCATTGTTTGTCCAGTGGCAACAAAAGCAGCAAAGATGACAGCAGCTCCGAGCGCCAGTGTTTCATATCAGCCCCGTGCACACCCACCTCGCACATGGTCCAAGCCGCGTCAACACCTCGCGCTAAGCTAACGACGCAGATCAGGCAGGCGCAGCTTGCTCCTCCGCCGTTTCGTGCCCCGCTGCGAATGAGGTAAGAGCCACCTGCTAAGGAGATGATGGCGTTTTTCTGTTCGTCTTTTGTTTGTGTGACGGTGAGGTCAAAGGTCAAAAGGTCACGCGCTGAGAGTCATGTTGCGCAGCAGCCACTGTTGGGAGCGGCTGCCGTTACAGTCTCTCAGTGTGGGCACCATCTTGTCTTCCTCTGATGGCATATCCAAGCACTGGTTACTGTTGACGTGGAGCAGAGTCAGACGCTGCGAGGAAACACAGGAAAAGGCTCATTATTAACAAGTGACAGACTAACACATTATTTTTATCTTTATTTATCTAGACTTTCATGTGTTTGGGAAAGGGGTGGGCTGCTCATGGCGTGCTTTGCTGGTTTATGTGTCTCTGTTTTATCTGTCATTATGTGTT
>JACN01075861.1:0-13265 GCA_000787155.1 Scartelaos histophorus
AAGATTACCCTGAGATATAGTATTAAAACAGTTGTCCTCCTAGAGAAGACATTGAACTGTGTGACTTATGGAATTACAGAGATATTAACCATGAACCATGCATCTTTAATAGTAAATTCACCATAGAATTCTCATCATTCCTCCAGATCAGTGTTAAACTGTAAGGATTCTGCAATTCTGTGATAATACTTCATTTACTTTTCCTCTTAATTATTCCAGTCTCATGAACGAGGTCTAAAAATATCCTCATAACATCCAGGCTTTCATCTCTAATCTTTTCATCTTCTGTGTGTGTATTTCTGAGTGGTGAGAGTGCCCCCTAGTGACAGGAAGAGGAAAAACCTGCTTCAAAATGTATTTATTCACCATCATGCTACAAATCTCATCTTTACATTACAAAGTGAGCGTTCAAAGTGTGTACAATGCACTCAAAGCGAACAAACACACAATATTTTCTAAGTGCATTAATTCAAAACTAGTTCAAGTCTGTTCCAGGTTTGATATATTAAAAGTCCAGACAAAAGCAAAAGTTCATAAATCAGAACAAATCTCAAGTCTCCATTAACACAGAAGGAGAAAGTGGATAAAAGTTTGTTGGCCTCTGCTGGCAAAAATGGGAAATGAAAAATATCCAAATGACTCTTTAGCATCTTAGTTATTATAAGGACAAGAGTACCAACCCCTGGAGGTTCGATTCCCACTCCAACCGAGTTCTGTCCTTTGGCAAGACACCTCACCTCCATGCCATGTGGTGAGGGTTGGTAGTTGGACTGGTGCACTCAGGGCTTTTTCTCCATTTTTACAAGTACATTTGAGAGACAATCATCATGACAGCAAACGTACATGTTTTTTATTCCATTGACAGATGTTAAAAGTTAAAGTACGATGTAACTTTTCTGGTGGAGAGCTCTGCCTGGAATGTTACACACAAATCTACCACTACGGAGACGAGCGTTTTTTGTTTTTTTTTTGCTTTTTTTGTTGCAATAAATCATCTATCTTGCAGTGACTGAATAAATGATAGATGTTTTTATTGTCATATTGTAGAACACTGTAGGAAAAGAACGGCATCTGCATTCAAACAAGCAGGACCTTCCATCAGAAAAGTTACATAGTGCATCTTTAATGTGAAAAAGGATAGAAATGGAAACATTGTAGAGATCTCACAGCTGAACTCAACACAGACTCCGGCATATGTGCTGTGGGCCAAGCCTCTAGGCCTCAGACTGTTCCTCGTATTTCTTCTTTTCCAGACTTTATCAAACATTTGTCTCATCCAGAATCATCTGCACCGCTCCCTGCACTTCGTCTGGCGCCCTCCTCTGGTTCTGTGGCACTGCAGTCCTGCTCCTCCTCCTCTATGGCCACTCTGGTGTCCGCAGATGAGCAGAGGGAACTAACGCTGCTCTGCTCTGTACATAAAGCACATGCCAATGGAGATGGGAACATGCCCTGCACCCCCAGACGCTCCAGATGCCCCGAATGGTTACTGCAAAAGGCCAAAGTCAGACCGTTCAGTCCCGGGACGGAGGAGGGGAAAGTGAGGCTGTGCTTTTTGGGTAGTGCCCCCCATTTGCGCTTTTCATCGTCGTGAACCAGTTTGGTGAAAATGTTGGTTCGTCTCTTCTCTTTGTGTTTTGAGCGGAAGTATCCGAACATGATGGCGGACAGGAAGACGCCGTAGAAAGAGAGAACGATGAGGATGTAGAGGAAGGCATTTCCATCAGAGGAGGCGCTTTGGTGCGGGGTGGACGTGCGCTGAAGGACGTGAGAGTGGGTGGATGTAGAGTTCTCCATTGGGTTAAGGCGATGGACCTGGATAATTACAACACATGAGATTTAAAATTAATAAATGTATTCAAAAAGTGAACATAAGGCCCCTACAGATCTAGAAACAGCCCTGTAAATAATTGGAAACTAAAGCTTATATTGACACTTTGAAGAAAAGAAGGTTCAACATGTATCTGGCAGAATGTTCACACTGCAAACAAATACAAAATGGATTTAAACAACACATTTTCAGGAGCCTGTGAGCAGTACGAGCTTTATTGTCCTGTTTTAGGCATTTAAAATAGCTCAGATTTGGAATGATGAATTAGTAGGACAGTTGCCATAGCGATTAAACATTCAGAACATAATCTGACACGCCTTAAATGTTGAAAAAGTTCTCAAAATGTAACATCTAACAAGAAACCCATATCTAGTGTATATAAAATTGATATTCCAAATTGAAGTTTTACTCACCGGTCAGTGAAGCTCTGGTCTCATGTGGTTTGCAGGGCCTGTTTTTTCTCAGGACCGTCTCAGATTCTGCCTCCTCTTTCTCACACCACACTGAGGTTTATACAGGGGGCAAATACGTCAGCAGTCACGTGACCCACCCCTTCGATCCAGAGCTGTGGAGGGAGGACTCTATTCAGACAATATATCATTGGTCTATTTTGTGCTCTACTTTTTACTTTTAATTTCAATTTCTAGGGCTGTAAGTGTGTATATAACAACTTTGTATTTTGTTTTCCCCAAGTACCACCAAGGCTAGTCTAACGCTGCACTACAAAAACTAACTAAACTAAAGAATGATCTTGTCAATTTAGGAATTAAATGGTGCTATTTTCTAAGCAATGTTCTAACTTTGTTTCCTTCCAGAATTGTGTTTTGTTTCATGCATATTTAGCATTTTTTCCCTCTTAAATTAAAATCACTCTGTTCCACCTTGTGATGTCAGATGTTAATACAGGAAGTGCTCCACTGTGTTTTTAGACTTGCATACGAAAAACCCTCACCAGAATGATTTCAGACTCTTACCTTTATTTCAGTAGAGACTAACAATTCAAAGTAAGCTGCAAACCTGAAAAAAGTAACACTACATGAGCATTTTGAGCTTTAGAGATGTAGACAGACTAATAATGAGGTTACTTAAACATGTTCGAATGAAATAAAACACAACTCCAGATAGATTTCACAAGGCAATGACACGACTTAAACCTCACGAGTCAATTTTGTGTAATAAAATAAAATAAATCGTAACATCCAACAGCATCTAAGAGAAGTCCTTGCAGCGGAACGTGAATCACAGTTTGAGAAACTCTAAATGTTTGTATTGTTTTAGTGATCAGAGCCGATGGGAGACGGGGAGGGCAGGGAGAAGTGGAGAGCAGGGGAGGAGCAACAATAACAGCTCTTTAGGCACGGAGCCCATTTTCCACTTTCGATGGTTTCCTTTGATTATCATAAAAACTGAGAGGGAGTGACGTTCTTAGAAAAAATAAATTTTCATTGTTTAACATTCAAAAACAACTAATCGTTTATAGAGAATATGGATGAACATCAGCAGAGTGGCTCTTTCTCCTTTGATCTGTGGTAACACTTTATAATAACTACGCTTTTGTCTTAATATATTATGCAAAACTGACTATTGTAAGTTTTAAACCATGCTAAAATGTTGTTACCTCATCAAAAACATACCTGGAGTTGTATTTTGTTTCATTCCTACATATTTGTCTACATCTCCAAAGCTCAAAATGCGCTTTTCCACCTTGTGATGTCATGAAGCGGTACCTTTTTGCCTTTTACCTTTTAGTAGAGATTGGCAATTCCAGGGCTGTAATTATCCAAATGATTCTAGTGAAGAAAATGAGTTTAAAAACACAGTGAAGCACTTCCTGTATTACCACATGACATCACAAGATGGATTAGACTACTGCTACTAATGACTTAAAGATAACTTTTTATAGTCTTCCTTTAAAATAATTGGTTTATTAGTGTGTCTTGCGCAATGGTACAATGGCAGTATGCATATAGTGTGTATCAAAGTACCAACATTTAGGTCATTGGGTCAGGTATTTGAAAAAGCGTGATTAAGGTGCATGGTTAGTGTAAGGTGCCAGATAGAAAGTATGCACTGCACTATTTACACATATTATAATATTTATAATACATCTGTTTGAATTATGGTTCATGAGTTGTAATATACAAAGGAAGAGAGCATTTCAGTGCAACATCCAGAGGTCTTAGAAGTCTGACCTATTTTTCTGATCTGAACGTGACAGCTAAACCAACACAAGACTAAATGAGGACAAAACCCAGGCCTAAATCTCAGTGATCCTTATGAGGTTAGTTGTTATAGGAGTGAATTTGAGATCGAGTTCCATATTAGGGATAAAAATTAATTTAAGTGAAAAAACAATAATCATGTGGAGTGAAATAGCATTTTAGTGGCAGTTACAGAGAGAGGAGTTGCAATATTTTAATACAAAGAACCAGAGTCAATGGAGCCGGAATCGTGCCCATGTTCACTTCCTGTTTGGAGCGAGGTGGCTAACTGCTGCTAACTCCCAGAGCGGCTTAAACGCAGACTGAGGAGGCTCCAATGCAGTTAAGAATATTAATGACAGATTTAGTATTAGTTTTACCCCTATCTTCAGAGAATTAAGAGTGAAAACCAAACTTTGGACAAATTGGAGGAGCAGAGCCGAACGTGTTAACTTGTTTATAGGTTAAACTGTTGTGTTTCGGACATCACATCATTCTATAATATTTAATAAAGATGGAGGGCAGCTAAATGCAGCTAAAATGTAGGTTTTTCTTGTCATATTCCAAGTTAATGGGTTCAGTAACCTGTAGAAAAGATTATGTAAAAAATTTGTCAATACATTTTGGGATATTTCATGACAAATACAATGCAATATGAAAAAGTGGCCCTTGTCCCAACCTGGGAGTATGACATCATCACATTCTAAGATCTTGAAAATCACCAGTTGCCATTCTGCTCTGGCAGGTTCTCGTCTGCTTACAGGCCTCAAACAGAGACTAAATAATCTGGTGAAAAAGTGCCTTTAGAAACAGTGAGATAAAACATGTCCTAATGCCTCTGCCACTATGTCCAGAAGCTGTTGCACTGTGAAGGATTTTAATACATTATTTTACAATATCATCAACACATTTATAATCACTACTAATCCATAATTTGTTATAATACTGTAAAATATATATTTTTAAGTTTGCCTTTTCACATCTGGTAATAATTTTATTCAAATGGAAGTTTATAGACTGTATTTCTACGGGCTAAATTTACCGCAAATACTTTTATTGTTTATAACAGCACACCCTCAATTGTATAAATACAATAATTTAAAATGAGAACATTGGTAGACTATCGGATTGGGACCCAAACCAGGTCTAAACTATGTCTAAACCACTACTAAACCAGGTCTAAACCAGGTCTAAACCAGGTCTAAACCAGGTCTAAACCAGGTCTAAACCAGGCATAAACAGTAACGAAAACAAATCTCTGCTGTGACTAAACCTGTATGACGAGCCCCTTAGTGCTCATCACATCTATAAACCTGAACAATAACACTCTGACACTCAGACCAAACACTCTTTTATTTATTCCACTTTTCCATGCAGAGACAAAAACAGAACATGCTCACATGTTACAGGCACATTCAGCTGTACATTTAAGGAGTGTTTTTTCCTATGCAAATGTATTGTAAGTTTAGACAATAAATAATGTCAGTTCTCACACAGAGGCACATAATAGGGCAACAGTGAAGAAATCCTTAGGCAAAAACTGTTTAAATTAAATGGAAAAATATGCATATTGTATGTTCTATCTATATATTCATATTAAAATGGTCTCTTAAATCATATGTGTATACTAAAAAAAAAAACAAACAACATTTTGGCCATAATTTTGTTGCTATTTAGATAAAGGAAACATTTTAGTATTCAAGTATTCACTGTTTTGACTATTACCACCTGCATTTCACAAAATGCTGCAGGAAGAATATGAGAACTATAAAAGTCCCTGTATAACTTTTCTGGTGCAAGGGTCTCCTTAGGGACGTGATCACTTTGCCTCAAATTTTTCACAGTGAAATGCATCACTGTCTAAAAACAAAAACATTCAGTGAGCAGACTCCTCTCCAGAGATCTAACTTGTAATTTGAAGTGCTTTTCTCAGTGAAAATAGATGTTTAATGCCATACTGCTTTTGTTAAACCAGTAACATCTCTGTGGAGACAAGCTGATGACCACCAGACAAGTTGCACAGTCTGCCTATACATTTAATATTAAATATTAAATATTTGTTTAAATGAACCAAATATGGCCAGAATCATACATCTCCACATTGTACCATAAAACATACCAGTGATTACATGGGAAAAATCATTTGTGCATTTTGAGAAAGAGATAGAAAATTACAAAATCCATACTCAAAGGCATTGTAGTGACAAAGAAGTTAACTTCTATCAAATATTTAAACAACTATACTATTTCACTATTATTTTTATTGTGCTTTTTGTTATTGCAATTGTGAGCATGAAAATAAAGCCATACTCCTGACCTGCAGAAAGGCTTTAGAAGTGAATGCTGGAGCAGAAATATAAAAGAGGATATTTTACTTCTGAGGTAACACAAATCATATCTAAATCACCGTGTTACCTTTTATGATTGTGAAAATACTTTATTTGCCGAAAGCAACACATTAACATGTTTTATGTGTTTTATTTCACAACCAGTGAGCTAATGAAGTTACTGCACATCACATCAGGTTTGTCAAATTGTATCATGTTTTGTATCATTTGTTTCATGTTTTTGTATATTTCTGGAGAATTGTCATGTGGGTGCTTGGGCATTGCATTATTTAATGTTTTCTCCTTTCAATATTACATAAACTTAATATAATAAATATGATGTTTTGTTTAGACAATATGTTTTTCTTATAGTTACCTTCATTTGAGTAGCACTACTTTGAAATATTACTCATAGTAGAAGTACAAAGTTATGATCCCCATATTTGGATCTATCCACCTTTGGCCTACAACACACATATTGTTGCTGTTTTCATTCACTGTCAGAGTAGGAATGTGGCTGGTTGCCATGTAAAAGAGTTTAGACCATTTTGTAGTTCAGTTTCTGGTTAAAAAGCAAAACAATAAAAATAATCAGTAACCAACAGAGAGTGGAGAGTTCACCCGAGCACCACACGGGGCAGTTTCATAACTCCCACCTGAAACAACACAACACTCTCTCTACTGTGCAGAGGTCAAGGGTCAAAGGACATCAAAGGTCAGAGACATTGTGTGTCCATCAAGCACGTTTATACAATGACAATAAACTTCCTGGATCAAACGTCAAGA
Source organism: Scartelaos histophorus (assembly GCA_000787155.1). NCBI lineage: Eukaryota > Metazoa > Chordata > Actinopteri > Gobiiformes > Gobiidae > Scartelaos > Scartelaos histophorus. Next base: position 7,146 of record JACN01075861.1, read on the forward strand.
TGTGCAATTTAATGCTGTATTTAACTTTTAATTGTATTTTAACTCTGTGTAACTTTTCTTGTGAGGGGTGAGCCGCCTGCATGTCTCCATAGGGATTACTATACCCAGAATGTCCCACCGTACGGCATTAGGGTTATAATCTCTAATATTTACATAGAGGGAAGCAGTTGGCCAACCCCTCACCAGAAAATGACATATTGTACCTTTAAGCTATACAGATTCAAGTAAAAGGGATGTAAAAGGGTTAATATGAATATAAAGAGGTCTCATTAATATCAGCTTAATGTAATGTAAACAGACTCTACACCCACCGTTAAAAGGCCTGTACCTAATTTCATTTATTCTAGTAGAGAAAAATGCTCTTTACATTATGCACTGTATATTTAAAGCAGCTAAAGAAGAGATAATTGAGAATAGAATTATGGGAAACCAACACTTTAGAGTAGCAAAAAAGCTTAAAGAAGACCTACTGTTCTTGTTTCTGCTGTCGCTATAATCTTTGCTACCTGTGGATCATGGTGTTATAATTTGCAATATTCATCTGAAATTGTGGTGCCCAATGGGACCAACAACAAAGAGGCGTGCAGCTGTGGGCACCTCTGATGGACAGCTGCTCTTCAGACTTTTTATTTGTGCCAAACTGATTATGTGATGCTGCAGAATCCTGTCGAAAATGTAATAGGAGAATTGGAGTAAGTAGGGAACAGTGGGCGTAAACCGGTACAGGTGAAAATAGGAGTTGATCAGAAATGTAGTGTCTTGGAAAAATCAAAAAACAATTAAAACTCAAACATGCATGAATCACTCCTAATCCACCACAGAGAGGGGAAGTACGGAGGGGAAACAACTGTCACATGGTGAAAAGCTCTGGATAGGTCTTCTTTAAAGTAAGCAGAGATGGGAAATCCATAAGGCAACAACTCCATGACACTTTCTCAGACAGTGGTTTCTGTGTCATGGTGCAATGTCACAGCGGCAGGAAAGACTTTGGGCGGGACTAAAAGTTCAAACTAAAACATGTTCAGGACTCATGGATCAAAATCAGGTACAAGTCTTTTAAGGAGATTTTTAATGCGAGAGAAGTTTGGATGAGAAGTTGGATAATTCAGTCCAAATTGGTCCAAGCTGTTTCCTGTTTCTTGTCACTTTCCTCCGTACATTCTCTCGATGTCGTCTTTATAATGGGACTTGAGCTCTTTGCGTTTGAGTTTGAAGGCATCAGTCACCAGACCAGTCTCTGGGGTCCAGGGATCAGGGCTGAGCCGAATCTTGCGAGGGATCTCAAAACGCTCCAGCTGAGCTGAAAAGTAAAATATAAAGAACAAAATCTAAAAAAAAAATCCTCCTTTGTTGTCTCTGCTCTTCACCACTAACTTGACAACATATATAAGGTACTTTAGTGTATAAGTATACTTTAGTCATTCCCAGTGAGGGAAATACTTTCTCTGCATTTGATCCTTCAACTACTGCCACTAGGACAATCTGCTAGCCTGTGTGGGCTACTGGAGACCCCATCACCAGATCTTGAACTAGTCTTGATGAGGACTACCTTAGTTGGAGGATTTGACACATGGTACATGATTTGGGTTGATGGGAGATACTGGAGAGATGCAAGAAGGTTCTGCATTCAATTCTTGGGTCACCAAGGACGGCTGTGAAGTGTGAGCGCCCCTCAGCCACGGTGATGAGCATGTTGCATTATATGTTGTGTTATATGTAATATTTTGAAGACCTTCCACCGTTCAAAAAAAAATGTTGTTGTCCTAATAATTTTTGTCCTAATTTTTCATCATCCTGAAACCTATTTACAGGATAAGATTCAATATTTAAAGGCCATAGGCATAAAGCATGTCCAGTCGGATCACATTCCCACTGGTCTGTCCTCACCTGCCAGGGCCGCCTCCGTCAGGACCTTGAGGACCAGCTCCTCCATTGTGGAGTTGTTGCACAGCTCTGTAAAAGATCCTCGGACACCGTATTGTTCTGCCAGGGACAGGAAATGCTTCTGATTGGGCACTGCGAAACCAATCACGTATGTCTCGTCACTGAAAGGAAAGAAAAATGAAATTCATACAAAGGAAAACAATATTTGCCACAATTTATCTTGATTGGATTGAACTGTAACATTGTAACACTCTTTGTTTTCTACACCTATGTTACGTTCACTCATTACGGAAAAAGGGAAGCAACAATTAAAACCAAGATGTTAAAGGTTTAACTAAAAATTGTGAATTTATTTACAGTGCAGGTAAGGAAACAATTAACAAAGGAAATATGATGAGGAAAAATAAAAGGGTTTTAAAGCAAAAGCATAACCAATCAATGAGCCCTAAACTGAGTACAACAAAATCAGAACCTAACTAAAACTATAAACTATAAACCAAAGTGTCTCAACCAAACCTAACAAAGGCAGAAGCCGGCAAAACTAACAAAAATGAGACAAAACCAAACAAAAGGGCGAGCCCAGACGTCCAGCCGTGCAACAGGCAGAAGAGTCTCCTTTTTAAATTACATCATACCAAGGACTAAGGCCCATAACAAGCTAATTGAAATTATTGTTTTTTTAGATTTCTTATATATATTGTAATACGCACAATAATAATACATGTTACTGTACTTCAGGTACGTCTATGGAGGAATTTTCAGGGGTTACCATGGTGACACAGTGCACATTAGCAAAAACAGCCTGATACATTTTAAAATTGTAATTGTAAAATAATAATTGTAAAATTGTAAAAATAATAATAATTGTAAAAACACTCATTGGGAACGTTGATGACATCAGCTGCAGTATAAGTGGATGTTCAGACCTGTTGGCGTAGGCACAGATGTTGTCGATGAGAGGACAGTTTTTCAACATGGCTTCCACTTTCCCCAGAGACACGTACTCTCCAGCCTGAAGCTTCACCAGGTCCTTCTTTCTGTCTGAAAATGAGAGATACAAAAGGGGTCAGTTATAGTCATGTAAGAATAAATCACCGCGTAACTTTTTGACAAAACAACACATGTGTCTCCTTTAACTTTCTAATTTAATGGAATCATGCTGTGCTCCTCTTCCAGCCCGAACATGGGACAGATATGGATCCAGCTGAGTGTTACATGTGACTGTGTTTACACAGAACATACTAAACACACAGATAATGTGTGTGAACTTCAGACAGGAAGTAGGGGCCAGGGGCCATGTTTCCCTAGAAATGAACCACAGCTGAACAGTGCAGTCTAGATTCTCAAAGTCTTGAAAATAAAAGTACACTGTGTGCGAGGGATTTGCTGCATGCTTGTCTCCATGGAGATCTTACTGCTTTGCCTGGAATATTATGGAAATGTTAAAATGATCTGGCATGTATTCAGGTACTGAGGTTTTACAGCTAAAACAGATGAGAAATATGCTTTACAACTTTATCATGCTGAAGTTAGTAACTATAGCTGGATTTGACTTTTGGTTGATGGCCCTAGATACATATAGTTAAGGTACAATTTATTGTCCCCGTAAAGATATTTGTCCTATGCATTTGACCCATCGTCACATCTGGAGCTAGACCTTGTCAGGACTATCTTAGATTGTAACTGTTATGCATGTTTTGGGTTGATGGGGAAACAGGAGACCCCTGAGAAAACCCATCCAGACACAGGGAGAAGCAGGCAAACTACACACAGGACCAGCTGAGGTGGGAGTCAGACCCAGAATCTTTTTGCCGTGTAAGTGCCACTCAGCCACCGTGTAGCTGTGCTATTACATGACTTATTGAATTCTCACCAATTATTTTCAGGCATCCGTCGTCATGGAACTCTCCAACGTCACCAGTGCAGAACCAGCGCTGGCCAGTCTCATCCACCTCAAAGTCCTGTTGCATTCTGGGATCAGTTTTGTAGTAGCCCATTGTAACATTAGGACCTCCGATCAGGATCTCTCCTCTGGGATGGGGCTTGTCTGTGCTCCGATATCCAGCTTAAATACACAATAACAAGAACAATGTTCGTCCCCAGAGATGCAGCGATTAAGCTCTTCTAGTGCTGATTCTGAGTCTACTTGGATTATGACTGGTTGTTTCTACTAAGTGTAGTGCAATACCATAAGCACATGAATATAACACTGCAACAGCAAGAAAAAGGGACTAACAACAGTTGCCGTGCTGTGCAAACCAAAAAAGTTAAAGCTCTTTTGGTGCAACCCTGAAAATAAATGTGAATTTACCAAGTTCATGTTGATAAAACTGTGTCCTTTACAGGGCAATCATAAATAAATATGTATTAATTTAGCCTTTATACATTGAGCAGATGTGAGTCTGGTGACTGGTTGAAGTGCGACTCACCTTCGAGCCAGTCTCTGAGCTTAATCTCACAGCAGACCAGAGGCTCCCCCACTCTGCCGGTGCTGTAGTCCCACACTATAACAAAACACAATGACAACAGCTGAAATTTACCTTGATATATATTACAGTAACTTTACTGTGTAGGGTTGTCAAAAATCAATACCTTAATACTAAGTGACACTCAGATACTCAGCTAAATATAAAAACAACATAAAACAGTGCTGATAAAATCATCAAAAATACAAAATGACTTTAAATTGCACATTTTCAGGAGCTTGTGGACAAAATGAGCGTTCGTGGTTCTGCTGAGGAGTTAAACAAAAACGGTGACTAACTGAAATACTGTTGTCTAATGCTAATCAGGTTGTGACTGTAATTTTAATCGAGAGCGACTTCCTAAAATAGTAAAAATCCAACCAAGTCAGTTCTTTCTGGTCAGACTGTTTTAAAATAAAGCTCAAAATCAAACATATTCATGGGTTCTAGCTTCCTTTTGAGGACTATTCACAATATAAACATATTTGGTTTTGTTCATTTCCCTGGAATCTGTCATAAATCCAAACCCGTGCAAGTTTGTGGGCCTGATCATAATTTCCCACTACATCACCCAAACATAATTATGGTCCTATGCTCAAGCTGAACACATCCCTTTAAGATAAGTGAATAAAAAAATCATCCTGTCACCACGGCAACCTGACCTCACACGCTCCCTCGCCATGGAAACCACATCCCAGAGGAAAACCCGCCCTCGGCTAACGGCTCACAGAGAGTCTGGACGTGTAAAACTGATCAGATCTGGGGAACAATGCAGGACGATGAGATAGGAGGGGTTCACATGATGTCATACTGTTCTGTACTTATTTACAATGAAATATCTGAAGGAGGAAAGAGCAGGTTTCAAATAGAGGTGCCTCAGAGTTCATCAGATCACAGTTCTAAGGTGTAGTTTCTCATGTTTTTTATCTGATCAATATATAAATCTAATTATACAACCAATTTATTATTTTATGCACGAAAAGTTGCACCAGACTCGACTCTAACGCAGTGATCAGACCACTTTTTGGCATTTTCAAGTTTGTCATAACATAAAACAACATAAAAGTTTCTGGATCCATTTAGATTTTGGCGAAGATTTTAGGGATAATGAAAAAAACAAAGCAAATAGAAATAAATCTATAGTACATAAAGGTGTCATTGATTCAAACTAAATGGCAAAAAGCACATGTCTTCTTAAATGTTTATACAAATTTCTGGTTCTCACTAGAAAAAGATTAAGAGCAGAACTGTAACTGAGTAGTGCCGCCTCTGGGAATTATGACAAAGCCAATGATTCATTTGTTTTTCTATTACAGTTTTAACTTTTTCATACTGTAATTAATAAACCCAGTACCTCACGTACATCACATTAATCACCTTTTTGTCTTATCTGGTCATGGTCAGTATTGTCTAAACTCTGGAAACTCCATTATTTCTGTGGGAAAGTGTCTCCCTGATGGGCAAAGCGATAAGTGAAAGACTCCGCACACTTACACAGAAGTCTGCAGTTTGGAGCAGCAGAGGTTAAATGGAGGAAAAATCCAACCATTTAAAAAGACGAACTTTCCAAGCACTATTTATCTAAGTGGAGGGAGTTTCTGAACAAGATTCCCTGAAATAATCTTTTGGAGGAGAAAAAAAACTTGAATTTTTAGAAATGCTGACAAAAAAAAAAATCTGTATTTAATTTGTGATTTATGTTTAATAATAGGATTGTGTTCATAATTTGCATTTTAAACTCTTTTGCAATTTGCTAGGCCTGTAATAAAAA
>KN510858.1:4818-25400 GCA_000787155.1 Scartelaos histophorus
TTCAGTAGACATAGACTTAGCAGGCTCGTGCAGTCATTCAGACAGTGGCTCTAGTGCACTCGGTGAGGACAGCGTCGCACCCCTCCCTCCCTCTCTCCTTCTTTCTCCATCTCTGTTTCTCTCCATCTCTCCAGACTCCTGCAGACACATTAGAAAGAAGGAGAGGACGATCTAAACTGAAAACAGGTAAGACGCCTTTCAATATATTTGCTCGCACTAGTGAAATGTACATATAGTCCAAATATTGTGATTAAGTTTGTGGTTTATTTCTCAAAGTTTGCAATGTTTGAACAACTTTAGAGTAAGAATCTGCAGAGTTACAGGAGGATTGCCTTACAGTGTTATTAAATGTAATTATTCTACCATTAATTTATGCTAAATCATAAACTTATCTTGCATTGTGATATTAAACGTCCATTTTGGGGACTTTTTCTCACGCTTTACTTGGTTATTTGGTTCAATTAACACTAATCTCTTGCTATTTTGGCTTCTTATTTTTGGAAATATTACTTATATGCCTTTATATTTTTGGTTGTTCTTATTATACTTACTGTGATGCTACTAAGTCTAAATATACCATAACATCAAATGAATCTCTTCTTAATATATTGTACCTTGAAGTTGCACTGTGTAACTTTTCTGGTAGAAAAGAATCTCCTACAATCATTCAATTACAGATGCTTTCATTGGTCAGAAGCATTTTTAAGCAGGCTTGCCCCTTAACAGATCAGACTTGTAACTTAGGGGTGTCACTTGTTTGTCACCATGACGATACATCAGCTTAATGCTACAGTATATTGTGAAAATAGATGGAGACAAGCAGGTGACAGAGCGTTCTCCAACAGTGTAACTTTAAAATATGCACTTTTATTATAGTAGTAGTAGTAGAATGAATGTACTGCAAATGTGAAAAGAGGCATGATGGTAAATGAATGTGTCTAAAAATGCAACAGTTTTTATTTATTTATTTAGTTAGTGTACGATGTAACTTTTTGGTTGGGCGTCCATCATTTCTCTGCCTGGAATGTTCCATTAAACAGCTCAACTTTACATTTATTCAATTATCTGTGGTTTTATAGCTAAAAAAAGAATCATTCTAACTTGGAGCTCTCCACAGTTCTGACCTGTAACTTGGTTTTATTTGGTCTTTCTCCATGAAAGGTTTAATGCTACACTGTGAAACATTCCAAACGGAGCAATAACATCTCTATGGTGTAAAATCATTTGACAGACAAGAAACAGAAAAGTTACACAATGCAAATGTAAATTGAGTCAGTTGTCAAGCTAATGCAGAGTCTCAGTTTAACATGAAGCCAATCACTGTAACCTGGTAAGAATGGTGCTAAGCCCTCATAATGATGACATAGGCGAGATGTAATGAGCTCAGAGCATGTGGCACCCAAAGGAGCTGGAGACAGAGGGTGAAGCAGGAGTGGGGGCTACTGACAGTAATGGAAAACAATAATCAGATATTTGGAGCAATCCATCCGAAATGTGTCTGTAGACGCCTTCGTTAAAGTTCAAGCTCTGTAAAAAGTAAATTAATTATATAAAGAAACACAAACTGCAAAAGTGGTGGACAATATTACCAAAAACTATATGCAGTATCTTGATATATATTATATATGGTAATTGTCATACTACATATACAAGCTTCTGTCTTTATATTTTTCAGTTTTTTGACAGTATTGTTATTATAGATGATATTCTAATTTTGCATATTTTCCAAGTAAATGTGTATTTAAAATGCATTTACTAGTTCAGATTAAAGTATAGTACAAAGATAAATGGATAACAACTTTAGTATACACTTTTTTGATTTATTATAACATTAGTTTGTTGCATAGAAGATATACATATACATATACATATACATATACATATACATATACATATACATATACATATACATATTCCTACTTAGCAGATTTACCAAGAAAAATGCCCATATTATCTTGCAGCCTAAACAGTTTATTAGCCACATAGGAGAGAGTGGAGATGCATGCAGGGGCAGAGGGGGGGGCAGAGGGGCGACCATGGCACAGTCACACAGTTCCTGACCTTCAGAGTGTTTATACAGACGAGAGAGGGAGAAGAGAGAGGGAGAAGCAGAAGAGAAAGAGAAAGTGGAGAGATGAGGAGAGACGGGGGACAGAGAGAGAGTGAGGAGACAAAGAGAGGATAGAGGTGATGGTGGAGGTGGTGTTAGGTGGTGTTAGACAGAGGAGAGACTGTGAGTGAAGGATGGATTTACTGGTGGTGTTGCTCCTGGGTCTGTGTGTCTCAAAACAAGCTCTGAACACTTATGCCAAAGGTGAATGACACTTCAAACTGATGTAAGATGACAGACACAATATGTAAAGGCATCTGCAGATATGGGGTTTATTTAGTTTATTGTACATTTCACACTGTTTTAAGATAAGTTTGTAATCCAGATAAGACCTAGTACAGATCTGGTGGTACTTTTAAAGTAAATTTGAGGTTATGGTCACATCGGTTTGTGGATAATCACATTACTATTACACTTTACTGCTTATTGTGGGGGAAAAAAGGAAATATATTATTGCCAATTGGTAAAAGTAGTTAAGTATTGGACTTGAGTAAAAAAAAATGGTATCTGTACTTTACTTAAGTACATTTTAAAGTAAATGTACTTACTTATGTAAAGGTATCTGTACTCTCTCCTCCACTGCATTTTTAAACTGGGCAGAAAAGCAAGTATTGTAGTAAGTAAGATTTTTTTTTTTTTATCAAGGTCATAGTTTGAGCAAACAAAAATATACAAATAAAATCCAAGAAAAAATCTATTGTTTCTTGTTGAGCAAAACTGAGCACAAATCTGACTATATTTCAAGCTTTAGAGGACCTACTTTTTTATTTCGATCTCTGATTAAATCTACCTTTTATTTGAACCAGTATATGAAATGTGTACAGTAAAGTATAAATATATCTTTGACTCACGATAGATAACTGAAGTACTAACATATTGACAAGGGATTGAAGTATGAATTACTAAACTAAAACAAGAATCCTACGCATTTCAGAACATGTTTGCAATTCTGTTTTTATGGTTTGTTAATTGGGACCGTACAAGTTGTAATTTAATTCCACTTTCAATGAACCTTACGGCCCATATAAGATTTCCATTAGCGCCTCAGTAGACACAGACCATAATGTTGAGTAAGTGCGCATCAAAAAATTTAAAGTGGTCATTGAAAAACACAACCACGCAGGAGTTGAATCAACCCGTTACAACAGACAGCTAGAGGCAAATTAATTACCAAGTGATTGCAGCATAAAAAAACAGTGACCATAAAATGAAAAAAGCCTTAAACGGATTTTATGTTTTGAGAGAAATCTAAGCAGAACATTGTGCACGGACTTCAATCCAAAGAGAACGTGGTTTATTGCATGAGAGACAAATCCTTGTTTGTTTTAATCTGAATTCAGTAGGGAGCTGGCACTGCAGGGCCACTGGGAGAGGAAAAAATATTAGGTATGAAGATGCTCAACAAAGGGTGACAGGACAGAAAGAGCGGGACAAGGATCAGTCATTCAGTTGTAAATTTACTAAAACGTCCTTAAATGCACTGAGGTTAAAGAATCACACCTTAAAACCTTATTTGGAAGTTGGAAGTTTACACACCTTTTATTTCTTATCACCCTTTTTGCATCAGTTTAGTTATGGGTCATATATGGAAATGGAAAAATTACAATAATCCATAGGGTATTAATTATGTAAAATATTCCTTAAGCCTGAATAATGCTAAATTGAAGAGAAGCCAAGACACTGGAGTCCTGCAAAAGACGTTTATGCTCCAGCACCAAGACACATGAATCCCGAAGACATTGTAATAATCGATTCTAGTCCAGTCCAGCCTGGTCGAGCTATGCGTCTGTTGTAGGGAGTATTATATATATACCTCTGATGAACTAGGACAACATATAGCTCTGAAAAAAAATCTGTTTCTGTGCTGTATTTGCTGTAAACTCAGGTTGTCTTTGGCCTGCATCATCAGAGGTATAATACTCCCTACAGAAGCATAGCCCGACCGGATGCCACTAAACTAGAATGGACAACACTATCTCAATAATGTGGCTCTTCTCTTCAACTCTCGGGCTACTGTAATTTATACTACAAGAATTATTCAGGCTTCGTAAATACTTTACCTCATTAATACCCATAACTCCTAACACCCTCATTAAGTGCTAAGCCAGAATCATTGTGGCTAAACTATTAATAATATATTTGTCCAAGTTATCATTCATGCTTTATTAAGACTATAATTAAGGTGTATCTATTAAAAGATGGAACCAACAATCAATATTTCTGTAGACAATATGGCCTCCTCTGAATCTTCCCCGTCCCTGTGTCAGACAAGGCACAAATCAAACAGTAAAGAGGACCTGCAGCCGTGAGCTCTACAGACTAAATAAACCTAAATGAGTGACAGGGGACGTCGTGAGAGGCTGATCAGAGACAGCGAGTGGTCTGTTCTGGACAAAGACAGCAGCGTGAGTGCCCCCCTGCATGGAGATGTTACATTATGGCTGCTGGGCACATTAAGGGGCATTAGATGAAGGATCCGCACTGAATAATGCATGGCTTTTATTTATGAGTAAAGTGCGTGAAGCCCACTGAAGCAGAAGAGGTCTTAATTTCCCTGAACCTTGCTAAAATCAGGTTTTACCCTGTCCCATGTACCAGTTGTGGTGAGGGGGAATAACAAGGCTCATTTTATGCTATTCTCTGTTATATTGTTGTTTCCTCATCAAAAACATACCTAGTAGTTTAGTTTATTTCATTCACACAAGTTTAACACACAAATTCTGCATATTTTGAGATCTTCTTTCCTCTTTGTGATGTCATGTGGTAATACAGGAAGTGCTCCATTGTGTTTTTGAACGCCATACACCTTCACGAGAATCACTGGATAATTTAATACCTGGAATTTGGAATCTCTTCTGAACAAAAAGGTAAAAGGTGGAAACATGAAAACATCCACTTCATAACAAGATGGAACAGAGCATTTTGAGCTTTGGAGATGCAGATCGACTAATTATAAAAGGTTATTCAAACATGTGGATGATAAAACAAATCTCAGGAGCCTTTTTGAGGAAGCAATAACATTTTTACATTGCTTAAAACTCACAAGAAGCAATTTTGCTTAATACAGAACCTTTGAGGAAGACGTATGCTTTCTTCTGAGCATTTAATAATGTAAAATGGTGCAACCTGGAAGTCTTTCTGACACATCTTAAGTTGAAGTCTGACGGGTGGAGAGCAAGTTAAGTAGCCTCACTGAACAGTAACAGCTGACAGAGCAGTGAAGCCATTAACCAGAAATACTACGTACTTATATTCAGCTGACTGCCCACTACTGGAGTTTTAGATGTCACTTTTGATAACTTGTTCCTACATTCAGGTCACTTTATGAAAAAAAAAAATCTCCGTATTTGATGCATCTTTCATCCGGAGCTTTATATTCCCTTTAAGCATATCTGAAATGGTCTGTTTCTGAGAGTTTGCACACTTAAATCCGCCCGTCAAACCTCCGGGGGAGAGGTGACAAGAGTCCTGCAGGCGACCAGATGGAGATCGCCACGGTAACACCTTTGTGAGCCCACCAAAGTGTGTGGGAACAGTCTGTGCTTTACAGTCAGTAACATGTGTGGTTATGGACGGGGCGGGATACTGATAAACTGACTGGTAAAGAAAAGGATGATGCTAAAACTAGTCAATAAATAAATACATCAGATTGTAATTCAGATTAAAGGCCTATTGGGTCTTGTGAAAGTTACTTGGTCATCTTGACATAAATTAAAACAAGGCACACTGTGTAACTTTTCTGGCGCATGGAGATTTTAGTGTTTTGCCTTCATTAATTCACACAGTATGGAAATAAACTTGATAATCACAATCAGTCACAATATGGAGGAACAAGCCTACACATGCTAATAATTCATGTTTTAAGGTATTTTTTTGAGATAAAAACTGCAAGGGAGATAAATTGAATGCAATACTGTGGAACTTTCCAGGCAAAGAAATAACATCCCCATGGAGACTAGCTGCAAAGTTGCATAGCGCACCTTTAATGATAAAATGTTTTTGGTTGTGCTCAGATTTTCTAATTTCAATTTTGATTTCAAATAATTTAGTTAGGCTATGAGTGCTGCAAACTAGGCATGTTTAAAGGTGCACTGTGTAACTTTTCTGGAGGAGGGTTGGCTACTGCTTGTCTCCATGAAGATGTAAATTGGCCCAGTGGCGTCACATGCTGTCTCCATAGAAACAGTGCAATGCTGTACTGTCAAAGATTACAGGTAATGTCGCCATGGAGACAAGCAGGTGACGGACCCTCCACCAGAAAAGTTACATAACGCACATTTTAAGTGTTGGTATTGGTACAGCATTTTAAAATTCAGTCAATTCAGTCAATACTTGGTGCATTGTGTAACTTTTCTGGTGGAGGGTCGGTCAGATGTTTTATTGCAGGTCAGATCAGGTCCAAATGTCTGTTTTTCTAGGTATTTTTGAATTATAAAACCACCTGTAATTGAATAAATGTAAGTTAGAGCTGATTGAAGTAATACTGTGGCACTCCAGATAAAGAGCAATGACTTTCATAGAAACAAGTAACCTTTAACATGACTATAACTTAGCATTTGATAAAACACTCACAAAGTGTTTAGGTCAGAAATAGAAATCTTTCAGTTAGTCACATCTTATAACAGTTAGATAACACTTTTTTGTGAGAACTATGATGCAAAGCTGTTGTCTCATTTGTACTTATGAGAAATTATGTAAGTTCAGAGTCTCTTAATAGAGCATAAAGTTGTTGTTTAAAAGTTTTGGTCAGACAGTTCATGTTGTTAACTGGTGTTGGATAGTTACAGATGTATCACGTCATGGGGCTGCGTCTTTAAGGCTGCTTAAATTTTTAAATAACACCAGAAAACTTTAATTAAAAGTCTTATATATTACGCAAAACCGACTCTTGTGAGCTTTGTGAGTCACGTAAGAATGCCGTGACCTCATAAAAACATACCCGTGTTGTGTTTGTTTCACCATCTTTCTACATCTCCAAAGCTCAAAATGCTCAGTTTCACCTTGTGATGTCAAGAACTGGTCGTTTTCAAGTGAATAGATACATTTTATCTTTTGTTCAGTAGAAATTGGCAGGCTGAAATGATCCAAAAGTGAAAGTGTAAAGAGTTTTAAAACATAGTGGAGCACTTCCTGTATTCCTGTGTGTTTTCCATTTGAGAGATAAACTCAATGTCAATATGCAGGACTTACAGAATAAAACTCCATTCATGTTTTTGCTGAGGGAACAACATTATAACATATAGAGCCAAAAGTAGCTTATATGGGCCCTTTAACTATTTCCCTGTGTCATTTCGCATACTGTTTTATTTAAAGGATCACATATGTCTAGCAGAAGTCTTTGTTAGCAGTGTTACTTCCTCCATGTTGAACTCCTACACAGTATCCACTTCCCCTCACCTCACCACAACACAGCACCTTAATGAGAGCCATCCGTAACACACTTATCAAAACAGCGCCCTGCTGCCTCCTGCTATCTGCAAATGTTAAAAACGTCCAGCTCACACTCCTCCCTTCGGACACTTTTGACCTTGTTCTAGTTTTGTGTTCAGCGGGGGGGCAGCGTTTTGCTCTCAGGGCTTTATCAGCGGAGTGAGCGTTTGTTGATTAAAGTGACTGGTTAGATGAAATTCAGTTGTTCAGATCCCATATGCAGGAAAGGCAAATTACAGCTGCTTTATGGTACCAGTGTGTTCGATGTGGAGTTTTCCAGTATAAGTGAAATGCATTGTGAAAGTTACTAAATGAACAATGCCTTAAAGCTCCTATGTTACAGTAAATTAACTCTTGTGAGCTTAAAACGTGTTATAATGGTGTTACCTCGTCAAAAACATACCTGGAGTTGTGTTTTGTTTCACTGAGTCATTGAATAATTAAAAAGATTCTAGTGGAGGAAGTTTAAAAACACATTGGAGCACTTCCTGTAATACCACAAGGTGTAACGAGCTGTTTTCTACTTGACAGAAGAACTAAATATGCAGGATTTATGTGGTAATAATTACAACTCCAGAAAACATTCTCGCATCAGAAAACATTGTAATATGGGCGTTTTAATGACATATTGTGTAATGTTCCAGGAAAGGCAATAGCTAAAAATTGCAGTCCATTTAAAGTGTGATTTAGATTTGATTATAATACATTTTCTGTTGCTCTATTGCTAGTTTAGGGCTACGGCTGTTCACTTATTTGTGTGGCAGTCTGGTTGTGCACGGAGGAGGTCACAGCCCGTCTGTGGAGTCAGAGGGAGGTCACATAAAAACTCATGCACCAAATCGCATCACATGGGCCTGGTGGGTTATGTCATATGTTCGGGGCTGTTGGACTGTTATCCTTTGATTTTGACCACACTTGTAGAAAAAAAAGAAGAGAAATTATAATGTAAGCAGAGAATCCGTATACAAATGTCCCAAGAACTTATATTGGTGATGTTTTAACTAAAGCAGGAAATCACAATCTCCCTTTTGATTTGATACAATATATGGCTTGTAATACAGATAATATTGCAGGAAATCACAATCTCCCAATATATGGCTTGTAATACAGATAATATAATGACCAATAAATTACTCATTATATTATTAATTAATCACTGCATTTATAAAGCAACTTTGGAGAACCTCAAAGTGCTTTACAGTGCATTATTCATTCACTCCACACTCGGTGGTTTTCCATATATTATTGAATAATACTTCTCTCGCTTAAGCACCCTGTTCCACCTTGTGATGTCATGTGCTCATACAGGATGTGCTCCACTGTGTTTTTTAAATTGCATAGATCTTCACTAGAATCATATGGACCATTTCAGCTATTTCAAAAGTTCAAATCGTCACCTTCCTAAAATAATTTTCAAAGTTCAAATCGTCACCTTCCTAAAATAATCGCCTAAGTCACTTTTTTGCTTAAGTTTACTTAGGCCAAAAAAATGCCATAATTCCAACTTTGGGGGAGTTTTTTGTGTTTCCTGGAAAACCTGAAAAAATGACTTATGCGATTATTTTAGGAAGGTGTCGAAATGTAGCTGTTAACTTGAAAACTACCACTTTATAGCATCACAAGGTAGAACAGAGCATTTGCAGCTTAGGGGCTGTAGATGGACAGTATCTTAATGAAGGGTTACTCAAATATGTGTCAGTGAAGTAAAACACAACTACACACACAACGATATGAAACCACTAAATCTACTATATTTCCACTTTCAAAAAACGACCAAAACTTCAGGCTTTACTTTTACAACAGGGACTGAGAAACACTTTGCCAGTGATAGAGCCATTCAAAGTAATCGCTCATTTTGGACGACAAATCCAACAGCTTTAATGTTGGATTCTTCCTGTCACCGCAGGCCACCGCTTGGTCAAAACATTGCACCAGCAGTGGGCTTCCTCTGTATGTGCCTCCCTTCTTCTGATCTCTCCTCTTTTTCGCTCTCTCTCTTTTCAAACCTCCTGTCTTCAATAATCCCTGATCTCTGGGGGCGGCTCCAGGTGAGGTGCCTCCAGGTGAGTGGGATCTGAACAGCTGTTGCCATGGTGAGCTGCCAGTGGGTGTCCACATACATCTGGTGGGGCAGGTACTCCCTTTTGCTCTTTGTCAGTCTTTGTCACCCCTCCTCCAAAGTCATGATAAATATTACGCTGACATATTGTTCTGTAGATGAAAGACACAATATTTTTCATCAGTACATTTTATTTGTACTTTAAGAAACTGTTTGCAAACATTTGAGCTGATGAAGGTTGAATAATTTACCAAAAACATCACATTATTAATAATAACTTCTGGTAACCATTTTGTAAAGTTTAATCCTAATATTGTAGACTTATAAGGTGCTTTAAAGTCCATTAAAGAAGATGTATGGTGCTTGTCACTTGTGGATCATTATGTTATCATTTGGACATAAATATAAATCACAATATTCATCTAAAACAATGTCATTTTTAAAAAAGGCTGCTGACTTCCACCTTAGAAAACTGCGGTGCCCAATGCGGCCTGACATCACCTTAAACATGATCACAACAAAGAGCTGTGAAGCTGTCAGCATCTCCTATGAATACCTCTGGATTATGGTAGCAAGCAGCAGTAATAGTTTTTTTTTTCTCATTTGTATTGAAATGAGTACATGATACAGCTGAGTCCTACGCATATCACGCAAACAGGGACTGATCAGCAAAATGGTGTCTGGAAAATAAGAAAATAGATTGCTCAAACATGCACAAATCAGCACAAAATGGGGGAAACAACTATAACATAAGCTCTAAAGTCTATTCTGCATAATAAGTCTGTTCTACACTTTGCACACTTATATAGCACATTTCAATACTGGAATATTCTTTATACAAAAATGTGGTAAAAAGAGCAACGTGAAATTAAAATTAAACAAATCATTTATATCTTTTACAGTAATGATGTGGTTCAGTTCATGTCTGATATTTAAACCTCAACTAATATGTTTAAAGCCCTTATTAGACATTTCTATAACATGGAATACCAAAATATCTTATTCTAATATCAGATTCTAATTATCAGGATACTCAAAACAATAATGAGAATAAGATGAGATCATTACTAGTCAGTGTCGCCCTATTCCCGCCTGTATAGCTGTTCTAACCCAAACAAAACTCCTGCCCTACACATTTGGAGTCAGTGGCCTGTAATGAAAACGCCCAGACATTATGAGCCCGTCCCATCTGTCACTTTCCCTGAGCGCAGACTCCCCCTTATGTACAAAAGTGTGCCACACGTACAGGACGCTGTGTTCACCCCAATAACAACATCCCACCCCGGGGCAGATTAACCGACGCCCCCTCAGAGTCCAGGCCCGGGCACAGAGGGGTTAAGTCCATTTTGACAGGTCGGGCTGATCTCACTGTTGACCAAGCTGTCGTACAGTCACTGAGCAGCCAAACACCTCGTGATGAAGTGTAGAGGATTTCACATAGTCAGTGCTTAAGGTCACTGGCTGATATGTAACAAACAAAGTCTCTGTCTTATTTGAAATCAGTGTTACTCAGTATGCGGTCCATGTTACATTTAGTGTACTTTCTTCAAAGGTGCATTGCACAACTTTTATGGTGGGGGCTCCATCACACTCTTGTCTTCATGGAAATTATTACTTTGACAATTTTCCCAAATAAGAGCCAATATCTACCAAACACAGATTCTGTCTTATTTTAATCAGTGTTACTCAGTATTAGGTCCATGTTTGGGTATATGGATGATTTTCTTTAATTTTTTTCTTTATTTTTTTTATTATTTATTTGTAAATTAGTGAATATTCCCAAAGAGTGTACTGCAAATGTGCAAGTTTATTTCTCATCAACAAGGAAGTAAGCACCAAAACCCACGTTCTGACTGGCTGCACTTAAGTGGTTTACCCTAATTTCACTCTGTAAAAAGCTGTTCTAGTTGTGCTCTTATCCATCTATGGAGACTAGTCTCTCTCCATAGGAGAGGTGACCTCACTCACAGTTAATATATTTTTCTCGAAATTTAAATTTTTAGAGAAATTTAAACATAATTGAATATCATACTGTGGAACTTTCCAGGCAAAGCAATAACATCTCCATGGAAACAAGCAGGTGGCAGGCCTCCTATAAGAAACGTTACTTAGTCTATTTAAATATAGTGTAGTACATATGTTCTCAGTAATAGTTGCTATTGCAAACTCTGAAACAAACTTTTCTTTATAAGTTGTTCCCCAGAGAGGTTCATGTCCCAATGTGGGGAGGGAATATGAAGTAAGACTGAACATCCAGGGACAAACAATGGAACCATTCATAATCTGAGCAAACAATGTTGAAAACATAATTTTGAAAATGCAAAACAAGCCAAAAAGTCATTTAAGTTGTGAAATATTCTTGGCTTCATTGAATTATGGGTGGGAATCACTTCGGACTATTCTGCACAATTTGATATGGTTCACATTACATGCCTCACACACACAGGCCTATGTAGACTATACTGTACACTGCACATGAACCTAAGGACCTGCTGAGTGAAGAAACATTATACTTTTACAAGTGTTCACAGTATTAATAAGTATTAATATCAAGACCAGACGACTATGAAATCCTTAATTCACTATTTCTCACATACACTAATATGACCATTTCTCCATGTGACCAGCTTTATGAAATTATACTAAATATAAATAATAATAAGAAGAAGTGACACTTAAGGTCCTATATTACACAAAGCTGACTCTTGTGAGCTTTAAACCTTATTATAATGTTGTTACCTCATCAAAAACATACATAGAGTGGCATTTTGTTTCATTCACACTTGCTTTAGTATAGCTTTATTGTTAGTAAGTCTACATCTGCAAAGCTCAAAATGCTCTGGTCCACTTTGTGACGTCATGAAGTGATAGTTTTCAAGTTGATAGCAACAGTTTACCTTTTGTTCAGTTGAGAATGGCAATTTCGGAGCTGAAATGATCCAAATAATTTTAGGGAAGGTGTGTGGAGTTTAAAACCCCAGTGGAGCACTTCCTGTATTACCACATGTGAGAGAAGAACACAGCGTAAAGATGCAGGTTTTGTCTGTTAAACATGTATAAATAAGACAAAAACTTCAGGTATGTTTTGATGAGAAATAAGATCAGAAAATAGTGAAATATGGGCCCATTAATGTGACATAAAGATACATAAAAACACATTACATTGAGGTTTATTTTTTTAGGAGTATAGATTGAACTGACATGACTTATTATTTATGTAACTGTCATAACGAATATTTTTTTGTGAACCAAATAATCTTTTTAATAGACATGTCTCTACTAAATGATGTTTTACTACGGCCTGATAATGGCACAGTCAGACACTATCCCGCTTTGCTCTTTGCCCTCATCTTGACAGAAACCCTCTCCATTTTACTGTATACAATATTCATCTCCATCTCCACTTAGGCTTAGACGTGGCGCACTCACACATGTTTGGGTGTTTAAAGGATGACCCAGATCTCGTGAGCCACTGAAGACGCGAGGAAAGGGGGGAGGGGAGCGACGGAGAAGTGTTTTGTGTAAGTGAATAAGATGATGAGGGGTGAAAGGATGGTGGGCCCGGGTTTTTTTCTAAAGGGTCCAATTTGAAAAGCGGCAGGGGGCTGATGGGTAATCGACAGACAGAGCTCGGAGAGGGTCGGGCTGTGAGGGACGTGTGAGAGGAGAAATGAAAGGAGGAAAATGGGGAGGGAATTAGAACTTGGACTTGAACTGAAGACAAAACCTGTTCATCCAAGTGATTATTCGGTATTTATGGAGACATTGGCAGTTTAAGATGGATATTGTTTCAAGTCAATTTAAAGGGCCCATATTACACTATTTAATATTGGCAGTTACACTATTTTCTGATTCCCTGATTCTCTGTTATAATATTATTTCCTTGTTGAAAAGCAGGTGGGGACTTGAGTCTTGAGTCTTGAGTCACTGTTTTGATGACTTGAGACTTAGAGGTGCACTGTGTAACTTTCTCCATGATATGCTTCTCTCTATGAAGATGTGTGAGTGTTCTACAGTGTGGTATTGCACTTATTTATATCAAGCACAAGAAAGTGTCGCCACATGACCAAGCTAAAGGATCAGATCTGTGGTGAAGCAATCCCATTCACAGTAAGAATGTATGTTTTTTAACTCAATAAAAACACATGTAATAAGGTAAAGGCAGGACAGGATAGTTTAATGCCATACTGTGGAACATTCAAGACAAAGCAATAACATCTCCATGGAGACAAGCATGTGTTGGACCCTCCACCGGAAATGTTACACTGTGCAGCTTTAACTTGATTAAATGGAATTGAGACTCAACTTCAACTCAAAGGTCTATGAATCAGGACTGGACTTGGACTTGAGCCCTGGGACTTGACTAAGATGCCTTGATGCTTCCCCTCAAAAGAATTATGTTTTTAGAAACTGTCTCTGTCTCTGTACAGTTCGTGCTTCCCCTCTGTCTATTTGTTACTATGGATGTAGCTGTAACTGAAATACTGTGATATTGTATCATCAAATGTTACGATGTTACAGTGATATTCTGACTGTTACAATAAATTGTGTTGAGTACATGACAAAATAACTTAAGTACTTTTATGTCTTTATTCTTTTAATTATGACAGTAATGATCTGCACTCTAACATGTACCCTGCGCTAAATCTTTGACAGCCCTGAACCCCAGGTTGAGAAACACAGCTGTAAATTACAGAAAACTGCAAAAGTAGAAGCAAACTAGAGAAAACACAGAAGGATGGACAGAACTGAAGAAAAAAGGAGAGGAGACACAGCGTGTTTATCTGTCTCCTGCAGCCTCTGCCATTTCACAGCCATGGCAAAATCTCTATGCCACCCCCTACCAGGGACAATCTTCCTCTTAGCCACATGCACATGTTCCCTCTGTACCTGAGGCTCCCTCCTGCTCCGGCGCCGCTCACAGCCCTAATCCGCCCTGTCCCCGCCTCCCCCCAAAATACCAACGCTTTAACTGAGTTTGTGTGGGGCTGCACAGACAAAGACAGGCACACACAGACTGCACACACTGCACAGTGAATGTTACATGAAACCAGGGCTAACATAAGAAGAAACTATTATGGAGCTGTGTCGAAATATCTATATTATGGTAGAAGGAAACTTACTTTGGGGATAATGTATTGATAATGTTTACTGCTCAATATAGTCATGACATTTTATGTATATTTCACTTTAGAGACTAATATGTGTTGTGAGATATGCTGATACCCACTGTTTACCAGCTCAAGAGACCGATCCTCCACCTTAAATGTTACATATGCACTTTTAAGTGTTGTAATATTGTCAATTATCATGAGTAATATCAATGTTTTTAGGTAGTTTTGAATCAGGAATCGTACCTTGTGACTCTGCAGGCCCTGCAGGACTAAACAGCTTCTGCCTTCACAGATAATTGCACTCCGCTGCTCTGTTTCTTCCTTCTCCCATTCGTCTGTTTTCTCTGGTGTTTGTCAATATGGTAAATTCATGCATCATTGACGGCCCTGGCTTTTGTTCTGGATTTCTTCCTCTCTTTGTCCATGAGGGCTGATAGGAAACACAAGGAACAATCAGGAGGGACAATAACTGAAAATGATGAATAAAGCCTCACTGAATTGGCAAAAGTTCAGATGAAGGAAAACTAAGAGGAATGTGTTTTGGAATTTCAAAGTTAGGAAGTTTAAGGTATAATAGGCCTGCCACAGTGACACATTTTGAAGTGTGATATATTGCTGAAGTATGGATGATAACCAATTATAATACTGAAACCAAACTATAAAGCAGTATTATCACCTAAAAATGTTCTAAATGTTAGCTATTATATATATTTAAAATAAAGAATAGCAGTTCATAGTTGTAGTACAGAAAAATAACAAAATTTTTCCACTTTTGCAAGGAAAAAGTATCCATGATCAATATTAACCGGTAAAAACTATTGTTCCATCTATCATGTATTGAACGATAAGTCGACATTGTATTTATTGTGACAGGCCTAAGGGACAGCATGTAGCTTGTGCTCTTATTGTTTTAAAAAAGGTACTTACAAGCACAACTGGACCTTGGTTGCCATTGCTTACATAGTCCACATGGAGCAAACACACAGGTTGTTCATTCTCAGTATGTGGAGAGGCCACACCTCATATGAAATCACTGAGCTACAAAGGCTGCACTAGCACTACTTGAAGATTGTCTGCAGGTGCTGGGGTTTGTGTTGTGACGATTCAGATCAAGGAGATGCATTTTAGGTTAAAAACAACTGAATTTCAGCATTGTCCCCGTCAACCCAAATGAGAGACTGCTGATTGGTTAATTGTCTTGAATCATAAACAATTTGGCCATCATTTCCAGTGTTCTTTAAATAAAAAAAACACCAACATTACAAAAGTGATCAGAAAAAGCTATATTTGATTTTTGCCCTGGATCATTTTACCCAATCATCATTTGCACTGACTTTCAATAGCCCTACAATTTCATTCTAAGAGTAGCAGTAAAAGTTGAGGTGTGTGTGTGTGTGTGTGTGTGTGTGTGTGTGTGTGTGTGTGTGTGTGTGTGTGTGTGTGTGTGTGTGTGTGTGTGTGTGTGTGTGTGTGTGTGCGCGTGTGCGCGTGTGGGCGTGTGCGCGTGTGGGCGTGGGCGTGTGTGTGCGTGTGTGTGCGTGTGTGTGCGTGTGTGTGTGTGTCCATCCTTCCTAAACTGTCTCCTTTCCTATTCTCAGATTAAAAAGTTCATTTAATGGAGACAGTTTGGGCGGGGAAGGTGTGCAGAGCTGGTGTTTTATTTATGAGCAGCTGAGAGCGTGCTGCAGGGCATCCCATTAGCACTGAGCTGGGGTTTGTTACAGACAGGGACCCAACAGACAGGTGCAGAGACAGGAGCAGACTGAAGGGGGAATTCAGGGTTAAACAGCAGCAAAAAGAGGTGAGAGAGAGGGTAAAAGAGGAGGAGAATCATACTCTGCACTGTGTATCTATAAAATATATTTAATTTCAACCTTTTTTTACTGTTGTGTAAATTAGAGGTGCACTAAATTTAAAGGTGCATGTAACTTTCCTGAACAGGGGTATCATGGAAATGTTATCAATTACTTTAAATTAATTACCATGTTGCACAGTATGGCAATAACTGCCTCTATCTCCATGAAGATGATGCCACCAGGTCAAATACAGGTCATATCTGTGGAGAGGCAACCCAGTTCACTTAAAATGTATGTTTATCAAGGTATTTCATTGCAGTAACACCTGGAAGAGAATACATGCTTGATATAAGTTTAATGCCGTACTGTGAACATTGTAATTTTATCAAGTCCCTGAAAGCATCATGTGATTTGGAGGCAAATTATTAAAGGCTCCATATTACTCTATTTTCTGATCTGCGTTATAATGTTTCCTCATCAAAAACAGTTGTGTTTTGTTTTATTCATACATATCTACTGTATCACATCAATTCTGCATATGGAGGTTGTGTTCTTCTCTCAAACAGAAAACATTCTGTTTCACCTTGTGATGTCATGTCATACAGGAAGTGTTTCATTGTGTTTTTAAACTCCATACACCTACGCTAGAATCATTTAGAGGATATCAGCCGAAACAAAAGGTACAGGATACCAGATAACATGAAAACTGCTACCACTTCACTATTATTATTAGACAGAATAACTCAGGATTACTCAAACATGTGTGACTGTAACAGAACAAACTATGAGCAGGTTTTTAATAAGGTAACAAACATTATAACATGATTTAAAGCTCACACAAATCCAATTTGTGTAAAAAAATTACATAATAAATTACATTCAGTAGAAGTTTGTATTGTTTAGGGGCAGGGAAATGAATACTGAAAGGAGAGGGTAGGCCTATAGGTGAGTGTAAGGGTATAAGGGTATAAAGGTATAAGGGTATAAGGGTATAAGGGTATAAGGGTATAAGGGTGTGGGTAGATGGGTGAGAGGACCTGACAGACTGGGAATACTCAGAGCACAAGGGACTCACCCAAACACTTAACACAAAAGATCAGTCAATAGTTTGACTTCCTATTCCTCTTAATAAAGAAGTGTCTAACACCACTTCCTACTCTGAGAAAGTTCACATGTAACAGACTGAATAGTGACTTATTGTTAAAATGTGGTATAGAAGTATGGTATAGATATAGTAATGTGCCCTCAGCAGTGCTCTGCAGCTGTACAGTAATGAGCTCATACAACAGATGGATGAGAACTACGTACATTATCATTGCATACATCATGCTGAAGACAGCCTCGCTGTTTGCCTGTATACTACTGAAACATATGGAGATAATCACTCTTAACAAAGGCTAGGATTGGTGCTAATGCTAACTTGCTAGACACGTTCTGTTCAAATGATGCTGGGGGTGTACTGCTATGTATTTCTATGGCCAAATGTTTAATTAGTTACCATGGTGACACAATGCATACATTCTCAATAATGACCGAAAAGGTTTTGATTGTCTGAATACCCAAGAAAAATGCAAAATTGATTTAAACAACTCATTTTCAAGAGTCTGTGATCAATACAAGTGTTCATGGTTCTGTTTAGGAGTTTGATTAAGAAAAAAAGAGAGAGGGACTAACTGAAAAAGTGTAGGCTAATGCTAGCTAGCTTTTTATTGAAGGGTACAAATCAGCTTCTTGGAGGTCCAACCAAATCTGATCTTTCTTGTTAGACTGTGTTAAAATAAAATTCAGATTATATCTAACTTGAGTAACAGCCTCAGACAGAGTAGTGCTTTCAGTTAGTATCGCGCCCCCAGAGGATGTTGATGACATCAGCTCCAAAGTGTAAATTGCACAATTTTAAAGGTTTAAAGGTCCTATGCTGTAGAGTTTAAAAGGAGTAGGCGACATAAGTAAAGTAACAGAAACACTAATGGGTTTGTTGTTGGCTCAGTGTCATTCGAATGACCTCATAAACAAAATAAAAATTATAATAATGAATGATAACAATAACATTTTGTTCACACATCTGAATCTACCTCCTCAAAGATGCTGAGGTCTGTATGACGCCACCATCTCCAGGCCGGGGGATAGTTGCAGGAGGTCGGGGGCATGGGCTCTCCCTAAAGGTGCAATTAGAGCACAGCTTCAGGAACAGGCAGATACTCTTCTGTTCTCAGCACAACACTGTAACAAATTAATAAGTCTGTCACATGAGGGCTACAACAACAACAAGAGCAAGAGCTTTAGACCACAGCTTAACTATTCCAAACTGTGCAAACATCTGCCTCCTCACTACCAGAGTGACCAAAAAATATTAAAATGACCACTGTACAGCAGCAGTGGAAGTACTCAATTTTGTTACTCAAGTAAAAGTACAGATACAGGGGCAAAACATTACCCAAGTAAAAGTATCACATGAAAAAAAATCTAGTTTAACTATAGAAGTACCTGTTTAAAAATGTACTTTAAGAGAAAAAAAAATGATTTTTTTCTAACAACTAAAGCATCATATGGAGGGATAATGATAAAAAGTAGCTGCGTTAAGTGATTAAATAATTTTTTTGTGTATTTGGTATGTGCAAATTTGGCATGTTAACTTAAATGTGCTAAAAAATAAGTTTCTGCTTTTTCAAATTATAAAGAAAAGTATTTCAGTCCAGATCTATAATGTAGTGGAGTAGAAAGTACAGAGACCTGCTCTCAAATGTAGTGTAAGTAAAAGTAAGAAGTACCCACAGTAAAAATGTACTTAATTGAAGCACAAATACCTAAAAACACTGAAGTATTGCACTTTTCCTTTTGTACTTTGTTACTTTCCACCACTGCCCTTTATTTGGTCTGTGTAATCCCTGTGTCATCCAGGCAGGATTCATAAAGTCCATTCAATCTGCTTAATTTCTTTTTGCCAGTCCTAAAAACAGGATAAGGCTTAAATACAAACATACAGTGAGACACAGTACAGGAAAACAATTTACAAAGTACAAAATATTTTAGTTATTGTTATATTTGTAGGATCTGATTAGGTTAGTTAAATATGGACCATGGAGTGTAACACAGTGTTAGGCTAAACATGTGATATAGACAACAGAAAAATAATTTAGAAATTCAAAACCATTTTTAACAGTTTTTTAAGGTTAGGGCCAGCTGACTAATGTAAAGAAAAAAAAAGGATATTATTATGTTTATTGATACTTCAAGTTACACAATCTGACCAGAAAAAGCTGATTTGTTTGGAACTACAACATGACGTGTGCTCACAAGCCTCTCATACATAAAATTACAGTCATAAAGAAGCAAGCAAGTTTTTCAGTAACTCTCACTCTCACTTTTTGTTGAAAATTCAGGACCATGAACACTGATCACAAGCTCCTGAAAATGTGCTCTTTAAATCCATTTGATTATTTTCTTGAGTTTCTTGAGTTTCCATTCCATTCCACTAATAGAGATGCATGCAGAACACCCCCAACATGTCACTGAAAAGTATGAATATAATAGGAGTTTGCCTTTGCTCTCATTAGAATGTTTTTTTTGCATATATAATTCCTCTCTCTTTCAAAACATTGCAGTAGTCCATGTATCCCTCTTCATTTAATTCAGTAAAAACAGCTCAGATCTCCTCAGATGGGGCGATGCTCTTTGGGGACGACCTGAGCCTCAAAACAGCATTAATTTTACAAGCGTTGCATCCGTTTCTGCTTCAGCTGGAAATTAATATTTAAACATGTTCTGGCAATAATCACACTGTGGGCCTATATTTTGAGTTACACACTGTAGCGCTCGGACTGACACTTTGTAGATGGCACGTTTGTACAGAGCAGCTCACATATGGGATCATGAAACAGCAGAGCACAAAGCAGCTGCTCCACACTAGACCCTTGTCAGATAAAAGACAATGTCCTCATCCTCTCCCACACTACAGGGAAATATTCAATTCTTCTGATTTACTTCAAGAATCCGATTGGCTGAATAATTACCAGAGACAATCAGAACCATTACTGATCTGCATGAAAAGACATTCCAGATTCAGAGACATT
>JACN01006168.1:0-10148 GCA_000787155.1 Scartelaos histophorus
TTCAATTGAATTGAAATTGAATTGAAGATCATAAATAAAGCTAAAAGCAGTCAAGCAAACGCCTGTTTAAAGAGAAATGTCTTGAGTCCACAGGGTCAGGCACACAGGGAGTTACATTCAAGACTGATTTCTGTCCATTTTGATTTTGAAAACCATTTCACAGAAGCCTACAAGCACAGTGGATACAATATTGGGTTTTATTTATCATTTCTAAGCATATTTTTCCAGATTCTACTATTTTAAATACACAACAAAAGGAATACAGGAATAAAGATACTGCTAAATCACACGTATAATTATGTAACAGCGCTTTGTAAAATCAGACTAGTCCTTGTATCACTTTGGGAAACTACTGTGTTTTTTTTTTTTTTAACTCTGTAGCAGAACATTTTAGTGACAGATACAGACTTGTAAAGGCTTGTCTGGGAGTGACAGCTCAGTTCACAACGGTAAAGACAGTTTTAGTGCCAGCTCTGTAGCACATGCCATTTGCCAAAACTCACTGTCACTTTCACTCTCACATGCACATCTGATCCTCGCCTGTTTTCTCTGCGCTCAATACAAAACCTGCTCCGGGATCCACCACTGCCACCATCCAGTGTCACAGAGTAAACAGATCTTCAGATTTTTTTTTTATTTTGACTGGGCTAGTTATACAAAAACAGATACATACATCTCTATGTTTACATCATTTACATTTACAGAGGACAAAAAACCAAAGTATAAGTATAAGCATGGTTGTTTGTACTATATAATATACTTCCATAGACACACAACAAACTTCAAACACTAAAATGGTAGATTTAAACATATTTCACATA
Source organism: Scartelaos histophorus (assembly GCA_000787155.1). NCBI lineage: Eukaryota > Metazoa > Chordata > Actinopteri > Gobiiformes > Gobiidae > Scartelaos > Scartelaos histophorus. The sequence continues at coordinate 822 of JACN01006168.1, forward strand.
TTTAAACATATTTTCACTCCCACAGTACACACAGCCATATCATGGGAATACAAACAATACAGTACATGGCAATACATTAAAAAAAATACAAAATCCATGCGCACCTACTGTAGTCATGACTTATATGTCCCAAAGAGAGAAAATTGTGCAAGTCCATGATTACATATTTGAGGGAAAAGTTGCAAATGCCACTGGTTCTGTAGTGTAGAGTAACCATGACCATGACCATGCATGTATTAAAATAATCTGCCAGTGTAAAATTAACTCTGTAACTGAATGTGAATTTCAAAATGAAATGTGGAATAACAAGCCTGTCCTCACTGGCAGTCAGGGACATCCCAGGATAACACTGTTTTGAAAGCAGTGACAAATGCAGCCGTTGTGTCAGTAAACTGGTATTCTCTACCATGTGTTGCCAGAACAACAACATTTAATTTACTGACCTTGTATATAGACTACAACAATGCTAAACATTATAGCATAATTAACAGATCAAGCCTACTGATGTTGGTGTTTAAAGGGCCCATATTACACTATTTTCTGATCAGATGCTGCCAAACTTTTTGTTGTATTTTTATGACTTGATCTGCAGCTCCTGCACTGGACTGTTGCAGGTCCATACAAGCCCTGCTGACGCCTGCCCAACACTGGGCCGACAAGCCCATGGCCTGGCCCGGACAGCTCATGGGGCGTGCAGTCCATCTGACTACACAATTCTTCTTTCAGACAGAAACACTTTGTTCCACCTTTTGATGTCATGTGATAATACAGGAAGTGCTCCACTGTGTTTTAAAGTCCATACAACTTCACTAGAATCATTTGGATCATCTCAGCTCCTGGATTTATATAAATGGACATATTTAAAATGCTTGCTGCAGCGTTCCAAATAGGAAGTTTGCATGTGGACTTTTCCGGCTCCTTCTGACCCTGGCTCCCATTGACTTAGCTGCAGTGAGCCTTGTCATTTTGGTCTTAAAATGTTTGTATTAACCCAGTTTACATGATCCCGGTATTGTTTTTTCCACTACCGCTAGAATCGCTAGCTTCATTTGAGTGGAGCGCTATGGGTGGCATCACACGCACTTAGTTCACTTCTTAAAACAGTCTTCGTCTCTAGTGAAAAAGGTAAAAGGAGCTGTTCACTTAAAAAAATCTCTTCATGACATCACAAAGTGGAACAAAGAGTTTTGAGCATTGGAGAAACAACAGACCAATAATGAAGAGTTATTCCAACATGTGTAAATGGAACAATGCAACTCCAGGTATGTTTTTGTGGAGGTAAGCATTATAACAGCATTATAACATAAAGCACAATTTTGTGCGATATAGATAGTTTTCGATCACGTGACTGCCGATGGCACGTCGGCCATGTTGGAGGTACACGCGAAGTAAACAAATTAATCAAACACGTAATTTTTTAATGGAAATTGGCTATAAAAAGGATTCATATCTGAAATATAATGGCTGCAAAACAATGTGAACGTTTGGACATTTATTATGACTCATTGGATTGTATTTCAAAGAAGAGATATGATTAAAAAATGGCATTCATTGACAAAGTTGATCCATACAATATGGAGAAGTCGAAATGGTCTTTTGATCCAACCAAATGGGCAGCAGTGACATATCCGGATATAGTGAACTTTTTATTGTATATCACGAGTGTGTTACTTTTGATTAAATCAAATCATACAAAGGACTCGTTCACTTAAAAAAATCTCTTCATGACATCACAAAGTGGAACAAAGAGTTTTGAGCATTGGAGAAACAACAGACCAATAATGAAGAGTTATTCCAACATGTGTAAATGGAACAATGCAACTCCAGGTATGTTTTTGTGGAGGTAAGCATTATAACAGCATTATAACATAAAGCACAATTTTGTGCGATATAGATAGTTTTCGATCACGTGACTGCCGATGGCACGTCGGCCATGTTGGAGGTACACGCGAAGTAAACAAATTAATCAAACACGTAATTTTTTAATGGAAATTGGCTATAAAAAGGATTCATATCTGAAATATAATGGCTGCAAAACAATGTGAACGTTTGGACATTTATTATGACTCATTGGATTGTATTTCAAAGAAGAGATATGATTAAAAAATGGCATTCATTGACAAAGTTGATCCATACAATATGGAGAAGTCGAAATGGTCTTTTGATCCAACCAAATGGGCAGCAGTGACATATCCGGATATAGTGAACTTTTTATTGTATATCACGAGTGTGTTACTTTTGATTAAATCAAATCATACAAAGGACTCGATGCTACAACCAGTTCGTCTCTGGATGGTGCTGTTTGTCAAACAAGTGGATTGTGTGTGCCAAGGTGTGTGCCAAGGTGTGTGCCAAGGTGTGTGCCAAGGTGTGTGCCAAGGTGTGTGCCAAGGTGTGTGCCAAGCCAAGGTAATTACAAATTAGGACAAATTGATTGAGAAAAATGTATAATAGTAAACTCTTTTGCCTTCCTGTCAGTCTCAAATACTTAGTCCTGTTTCGACTTGTGGACAACTATTTGTAGTGTGTGGTGTTTAAGGGCCGTTTTCTGCTCGTGTTGAGCTATATATTGGCTACTAGAGGACTCATCCATTAGGTTGAAATTATTTCAACTACTAGAGGACATGACATTTATTTTACATTGTGTAAAATGCTAAGTTCACCTCCAACATGGCCGCTGATCCAGATTCTGGAGTTGTGTGACCTCACGAGAAAACCATCTAGAGGAAAGTTAGGATCCTACTTTTCTGCTGGAGGATGTCGTCCTACAACTTTCAGTGAAATAAATTAAAGTTCCATTCTCAACGCCTTTCAAAATAGTAAATACGTAGTTTATTATTAGTACTTTTTCTTTTTGTTTTCTTTTTTTTAAATGTTTGTTTTGGTAGACTACAGTATTTGTGTACAGTCTGTTTATTTATCTGCCAGACATGATGTGAAATATCAACAAGGTGCGGCTGTCAGCAGGGTCAATTACAGTGCAGAATATTACATCTTCATAAGCTTAACCAGTAAATACTTTCCATAGAACTGCCTGTGTTGACTTGATATTCTTCTTAAACATAATGTGTTATTAGATTATTATTAGACACAGTACAGTGTGACAACACTGTTATCATGTGCAGTTTCTCCTTCAGTTTCAGTAGTAAAATTAGTCAGCTCAACAGGCAAAAACAGAAGTGTTTTACAGAAATCCCCCATCACCAGTGCTGATGTAATGGCTCATTTGAAGTCTGGGGGAAGGAGACACATTCTTTAAGAGTGAAAATGTCTCAGGGAGGAATTAAGGCGGTTTCCTGTACCATACAATGAGTTCTGCAAAACCGCTCAGCAAAACAGGAAATGACAGAGTACAGAATGGATCAGGGCAATTATATAAGAGAATACAAACACGTCTTTCCTTTGCTACTGAGGCACTAATGGGCTCAAAAGAGACTAAATGTTCCAGTATGTTTCAGTAGAATATAAAGCAAAATGCTACATCAGATCAAGTAACCAAGAAGTCATTTAGATCACACATTAAATAATAACATACTTACTTTTATGATATGCAGTTATATTCTGTAATAATAATTCAGTAATAACAATAATTAGGACTAATGCAGTGCTCTTTATCTGAAGATGCTGAAGTGATTTGCAAAGTCATTACTGTCTATGTAAGATGTGATTATGAGCATGTGGCTATTTCCTCATTGCTGAAAAAGATTTAAAAATAGCTGTGATTAAGATGAGACCAGAGATAAAATTGTGCTATTTGTCTCAAATATTCCTTTAAAAATGATCTACTAACTTAAACTGGAGGACTGTCTGATTTATGTAAAAGACACCAGCAATCAATTATTATTTGCAAATGCCCGTAATAAACTGTTGATCTATTTCAACTAACAGATTATAATTATGTTTGCAGCACTGATTAAAAAATGTTTACTGCAGATAATTCTGTAGTATCATAAACTACCAGTAATAGACAGGACTTAATTACAGTACCAAATGCTGCCGTAGCAGACGGTAAAGTGCAAGTTTGAAAGATTAAATTTGGATCTTTGACTTAACAAACCACATTTTATAGAAGTTTTAATTACATAAACTGTTTTTGTGTGACAGTTTTGTATAGGCACAGTATAATCCAGTATAATATTGGTCTGTTATGTAATTGTTTAGGGACTGGGTGTGTTCCTGGCTCTTGGTGGATATTATGAGCTCTGGGTTTTGCTCTCGTAGAATAGGTGTGTAGTTCTTCACTCATCAGGCAGAAGAAGGAGGAATTCCTGCCCTGCACTTCGCTCCGTTCTGTGATACTCTTATAGTATCTCAGCTCCTATATCTCAGCTTATTCATTGGCTCATAATCTTCTTTCTCTTCCTCCTGGTATAGTCAATTACGGTTTCATTATTTTGTAAAGCAGCTTAAAACGACCCAGTGCTGTGTGCAGAGACATTCAGACCATGTGACATTTATTACCAGCTGCTCGGGGCTATAGGTGGAGGCCACAGGGTACGACGAAATCTTTATTAAGACTTCATCTCTAATATCTATTCTGCGTCTCATCATAACATCAATTCATTTTAATTTAGCTGCTAATGAATGCGGTTCATTCATCATTTACTCTGTCTGTTATCTAAACAGCGCGACTGGCTGACACGCTGGCCTCCCACTTGAGTGCACTGCCAATCAAACCACCTCCCTCATAGTAATTAGCAGATAAACAACAGGGAGGTGTTCCCATAAGACCGCCTGATATATTACATCAGATCCTACCGAAGAGCAATCTAATAAAGAAATGATGCTGCATAATGAGGTGCCTCTGACTGTTCCTGTACGGTGGTGACACAGGTAATTGGGTTGGCCATGTCAAGTACCACAAAACAGGTACTTTTACAACAGGAAGAGACAGTAGCGTAGGGAAATTACTATGAAAAAAAGGAAACTATTTCAGAAGTTCAATTCAGAAGGTGTTTTTCATTTTAGTTCTTGCAGATATTAAATTATTCCTCATAGGCTGGAGTTTGTTGCATATTAGTTACCCATAGATTTTATACCCTTCAGATACATGATGCTTTGGACAAAAAGTAGAAATCCAGATATGCCTCCCTATAGTAGCACGGTAACTTTTATGTTCTGCAGCACACAACAGGCAATTATCATTTGGCAATTCCATTTACAGTGAAATTCAGACCACACAATCTGATGGCATCTGCTTTAAACGCATAAGAACATTATTGCATTGTTTAGGTGACTCTATGGTGCAGGTTTAAATTACTTCATACATTCTTGGAATATTTCAGTTGTTGAGGAATGTCTGAAAATAACTTAATACAATTCCTCCCACATTTTCCTCAGTGTTTTCCTCTTTCTCCTTCTAAAAACAGGATGCGCCCTTGGTTTTGAGGGAAGCTCCATCATTTTGAAAGCCAAGTTTGTTTGTGACTCTGGTGAACAGCTGTGGCCTCAATCAGTCATCCTTGCATTTTTGTAACTGGAACAGACGACACAAAAAGGAAAACAGGTTACTCTACACCGCTGCAGCACTTTGTTCCCATTGTATAGGCATTTTCCTTTTATATTCCCTCCTGAGCTCACACTTAACTGCCAGTCACTCTGCAGGTTAAATACTTGGCTTGGGTTCAAAACCTGGCTCAACTTTCTGCACAAAATGTCCATTAATGGAACATAAACAGACTCAGGAAAAATCTTAAACGTTTTGCCTTCCTTCTTCCACCTGCCACTAGTGACATCCTCACCCCCAACACAGTTCTGCTCACAGGCTCCTTCTACAATACATCATCTGGGTGCTGTAATGCATGTCGAGCTAAATCAACAAACTGTCGAGGGGATTTTTAAAGTTTGAATGAAGTCAATAAAGCGCTAGAGCCTAAATTCTTATTTTTCTACAATGTGTTTTCAAAAAACACTGTCCTTTAAGTACGTCAAAGATAGAACTGAGTTTTTATAGTAAGTATCTTTGTGAGGAAGTAACACATTCCTCATCGCTCACACACACCCACAACAGATAACAATCAGACATGGGACAAGAATGTTTAACAAGTGAAAATACAGTTATCACAATGGCATTCGTAAGTGTACGTAACCTAGTTTAAACAGAGGCTACACTTCTATACGGTACTAATTTCTTACGATGTTACTACAGTTACATTAGTACTTCTACAGGCCAACCAAGAATTATAATAATATCAAGCACTTTTGGGGACAAGTACATAATGAGTAAAAATGCAATTTTTTACTTTTTATCCTAATAAAATTCATTGGACTGGGAGAAAATTCTACACGTCTTATAAATGCAGTGTGAGAAAGAGAGCAGACTTCCTGTGTCCAACCTCATGTTTTGTTTGGTGGTAGAAGTGAAACTCACAAAAACCACGGAAAGGCAGGAAATAAAACGTACAAAAAAAACCCAAGAGTAAAGAAGGAGGAAGTGTACTGCAAAAACAGTCAAAAAGAATTCTACTAATGACTGTGGAAAGTGGCCAATCAACAGTGAATACCAAAGTAATTAATAACAAAAAGAGCCACATCAATCAAAAATAATTTTATTTGCTGAATAAAGAACAAGAACTGTACAACTTCACAATTATTCACACACACACACATTTATATATATATACACACACACACACACGCACGCACGCACGCACACACACACACCTGAACCCATAGGGCAGAAAATATTCATCAAAATGAAAACAAAGCCTTTTGAATATAAATGTTAATATTTGTTTTTTCTGTTTTTTCATAAGACTAGACATTAGGCAGTTATCCAGCGTCTGCAGTTTCTTTAAATGCAATGTCCTTTTTTCTTATGTGAATGAGGTCAACATCGTGCGCAGTAGACGGCAGAAGCGTTGCTCTGGTGGTTGGACACATGGGCTCTGCAGAACAGGTCACCCCTGTACTTAGCATCATTCAACTAGCTCATCTTTGTCTATTTTACATTTCTGAAAAAGAAAAAAAAAACAGAAAATAAAAAACAGTGTCAAAAAGTGGACAGAAGCACTGGATGATTTGATAACCAACAGTGGTTTACTATAAACTATCAGACAATGTTGTGCACTTGTGGAGTGTTTGAGGCCTTGTAACATCAGTGGTTTGGTGCAGATAGTGGGATGATGGCGCTTATGTAGTGGAGTGTGCCATTATCACTAAGGGGTGTATAGATAGTCCACCTGAGGCCCAGACATGGCATTTACACACAAGAGCTTCTCAGATAAATAGAGGAGGGCACTACAGAGGAGAAGTGAGCCAGCTACTGGTCTCTGCTTTCAAAGTGTTAAACAAATGCTCTCTGTCAGTCAGTATCACATCACATACTGTAGTCTCTGCCTTGTCAGCTTAAGTGCAGGAGAAATAAGGAGGAGACTGAGTGATAGCGAGGATAATTCACTTAATATGTACCAGCAACTTCTCGATGCAACACGTCAATATAGTTATCCAGCTCCCTTGTGTCTCCCAGCTTGGCTGAAAAAAAGAAGAAATAAGATATTTTATTATATTTTTTTATATTAAAAAAAACACACACACACATTTTGTGACATATCCTTTGGAAAATTTTAGTCACATAAATATAGAAAGAGAGGAGAAAACTATTATGCAATACAAAGAATAAACAAAGTTATGGTATTTAATTAAAACAACGTTTTGATTGTCATGCAGGTGAAATTCTGTCCCTTTTGCCTCTTTTTATACACGAGCCATTGTGCTTAAGACGTGACAGCACAAAGGATTCGTGCTCTAAAAAGAAGAGGCTTCACACTGACAGGGCCATCGGCTTTGTTGTGCAAAAACAAAAGAGCTCTCGGCTCCAATGTAAAGAGGTATGTGTGCCGTGATAGAGATCAGAGGCGAGATAGTAATCGCTGTAGAGCATGGCTGAGGATGGAGATGGAGATAAGCACTTGGTACCTTTGGGTGCGTGCATTAGACCTGCTGTGTGCAGCTCCTCCTCACTGCTGTTCAGACTGTTTCTCAAAGACGCCTCGCTGCCTGAGGAAGACGCAACAATAAACACACTACACCCACCAAGGACACTTCATGTAAATGATCAACAAGCTGAAACAAAGGGAGCATCTAATTATAACATTCATAAAAAATTAAAGCTAAATGATGGTTCAGTGTTAGTGTGTCCCAAGTGCCTGCTTCTGAACGCAACTCCGACAGCACCATTAGGTGCCAAACCACTCTGTAATAACTACACATGGGAGATGGAAAACTTTTACCTCACAAAGGCATACATATTTAACAAATGGGAGCTACAAAACTATCATAATCCATAATTATACTACATTATTCTGATAAACCATTTTTGTTGATGGACAAACAGTTCCTTTATTAACATTCAGTGGTTAGTCCTGGCTAATGAACAATTAAAGCTGCTGTTTGAGCAATTAAAGGGGCTCAGTCACCACCCATGGGCCTCGGTGTAAACCACAAAACGTTAGGCAAATAATGCAGAAAGTTGTATCAGTTCTATATATGCATGTGTTAATAGTGAAAATGAAGAAAAAGAGCACATACTGGTGTCACAGTCTTCCACTCCGCTGTCATCACACTGCCCAGTCCGGCACTTTGCCTCCTCCAGGATGTGCTGATAAGAGTCAGCTCTGCCCTGAGACGGGGCTTCGAGTACCTCCACCACATCCTGGAACTCTTGCAACAAGTCACCCAGCTCCTGCTCTAACTCTGCAACAGACACAGAACAAGTTAGACCCTGGGTTACAAAACTCTCATTTAAAAAGGAAAAAATGGGAGAAATCATTTTAATAACAAATTTAAATTAAAAACTGAATTGAAAGTGTGTGTATATAGTTATACTGTGTGTGCTACAAGAATTTTTTTGACAGAATATAGGCTATCCAATGCTAAAAAGTAGCCAAAGGCATTTGTGAAAATTATTTTTAGCAAATAGATAAATTTCACAAAATGGCATAAATCAACAACATGCCAAAGCTACACAAAATGTCATTTTTAAAAGTCTCTCACCTGTAGTCAGGTCTGAGGTCATGATGGAAGAAGCTGTAAAAGTCGCTACAGTAAATCAGAGTTTCGGACTCACACTGCGTAAAGACAAGAGCGCGAACACGTTTACGTCCAGGCCCCTGCCGCACGAGCCAATCACAGAGCACGCGTGGTCACACGGACCCGGAGCGCGTGCGGCCCCGGAAAATATGACCGAAGGAACTGAAACATTCTGGAAAGAACTGTGACGTAAACAAGGCCCGCTACAACAGCTCCCAGCATACAGTTTAAAGGAAGGAAGCGCATAGACTCTTAGATACGATGTTTGTCGACTGAGAGAGACAGAGAGAGAGACAG
>JACN01095883.1:0-10030 GCA_000787155.1 Scartelaos histophorus
CCCCCTCCTCCTCCACAATCACCACTTTTTGAACTGCACTAGTAACTGTCATGCCAACCGCTGTCACTGCAACCACTCTGAGCAAAAAGACGAGTTAGGTAGGTCTTAGTATGAAAACGGTCAGAAAAAGGAAGGATTCTCGGAGGTGTAGAGGAACGACGGATAGTGGTGTAGGTCAGTTGGGTTTTGGTGGTTAGTTTTACGCAAGAGGATCGCTGCCAACGGAAGAGAAGTCATTACATTGTTTATTAACGCGTTCTGAAGTCGCATAATCATGATAAGTTGCATTTCTATCATTTTTATCCTGTTTTCTTTAAGCCTGAGATCCTAAAACTTTATTTCGATACTCAATACTGATTCCGATACATAATAAAAACACACCTTTTAGAATAGAAGTTCTCTGCTACAGCTCAGGATAATAGATTAAACAATTATAATTGAGTATCTAATTCTAATATTTGTCTAAGTATGAAGTAGTATCTGATTTTTGATACTTTTCACAACCTTTTTCTGCAAATAATTTGAACTAATCCCCTATTAAAACAACCATAGATTAGCAACGCATTATTAAATGAAAAAAATAGTTTCTACCTTTTTTATCTGGTTGAAAATGTAAGTAAAAAGTGTATTTGCGATTCAAATAATCATTAGACTCGTCGGCTAATTGAAAAAAATAATCGTTGACTATTAAAGATGACTCCTAAAATAGTCCCTGTTTTATTCTAAAGTCTCTTGATGTAAACTGTGTGAGATCAAAAACAGATTTTCACTTTTTTCCTGGTAGATGAAAAGGTGGAATGCAACTCTTTGGCGCTTTCTACCATGTTTTAACGTCAAAAAACACGCCTGAAAAGGGTTAATATGCCACTCAAATCCTCTTTATGGTTTGCAGCACGATTCTGTACAAGGATCCTGCGCTTATGCTGCATTCTGGGACTCGCGGAAAAACCGACCTCCGCCTCGGGAAAGTGCAATCGAACGGTAAAGTTAAATCGGATTTATCAACTACCGACTTTAAATAGAACGCGGCGTCGATATACAAACCCGTGTGGTGTAGTTCCATTAGCGCTCTGAAGGGGGAGTGACTCAAGTTACTAATATTCTGGTGAAAATGGCGACAAAAGTTAACACGGCGATCTTATTATGCTTATTATGAACCCGTTATAGAAGGGTAATACCCATAGATTATACATAAACGAACAAAGCTAACCCGCTAGCCGCCACGTTCTAAACAGGAAGTGGACACGGCCGCGCTTCTGGCTCCACCCACTCTAGCTCCAGTTGACTTTCTATTGAAAAATCGTCGCTCCTCTCTGACTACCGCTCATTTTGGTCTTAAATGTTCATACTGACTTTATTTCACTATTTTTTCCACTTCTATGGTAGCACCTCATCAGCTTTAGTAATATATCTTCTAAAATATTGGATTTAGATGAAAAGAACCTGGTCCAAATTCAGCACAACCCATTAAAACGCGCTACATTTGAGTGATGCTAACGGTCCTTCCTTATTTAAACGCTTCGTGGCGCTTCCCTCTCCGTTGGCAGCCGTTTTCTCGCGTGGCGTTGTGTCAAACCAGTACTGTTTTAGTAGTGTTACTGTGAGTTAGGACGGCGCCCTGTACTTGAACAAACCTGTGTGTGTGTGTGCGAGTGTGCGTGCGAGATGTGTGCGTGCGTGCGTGCGTGTGTGTGTGTGTAACTCAGATCACGACCATCGGACCCATCCACCCAGACCTGAGCTTTTTTACTGTTCAAAAAAAGGTTTACAGCATGAAAACAGTTACTCCATTTTGTTTTTCACTAATTTGAGAAAATATATGAAGATGTGATCATGTTAACAGTTTTCAGGACATCTTAATGCGGAGTTTTCTTGAATAATTTGGCATGTGGTTGGTAAAGCTAATAGTCCAGCGTGTAGTTTTCGTTATTATTGATGTCGTGGATAGTTTAAAGCTACACTATGTAACATTTCCACTATAAAATCTCCGTAAAACGCTTCACGCAAATCTCAACGCTGCAGTTTTTAAACCGTAATTTCCTCTACAACAGCAAAATCTCCTTATTCTGCATAAAAAGTGCCAACCCCGTAGTTTAGATCTTTATAAAAATGAGCTGAAATGTGATTCGCGGATTCGTCTTTTTGTCAATTCTTCTCGATAATTTCATTTTATTAAACATAAGACGCAAATCTAATCACAATGCATTCAAAATAACACCTGAAAAGTTGCGTGGTGTAGCTTTTAAACAGACAAGACTGAGGAAACATGAAAATAAAACGGCGTTATAGTTTTGTATGACACATCCCTGGTGCTACTATCTGCTCATTTTAAAGTGCATGTGTCGGGTTTTCATGTTCTTTTTCTAATCGTGTCTCGGTTTGATGGAATAATATCGATATTTACCGCAGTTTTACATCAGTTTAAAGGCAATTTGTGGAGAAAAAGTTGCTGTGGAAAGTGCAAAAATACAGGAAGTGGTGCCGAGTAGCTAGCTAAGCCCTTTGCAGCTGCTTGCTGAAGAGGAAGTGAGCGCGGGACGTGCTTCCGGCTCCATCGACTCTGGCTCCAGTTGCAAAACGATCCCCCCTCTCCTAGGACTGCGCAAAAAATCGAAAGGTCAATATATCACAATCTCTGCTTCGGTCATTCTGGATGATGAGGTTATGCGGATTTTCGACGGATCTGCAGAAAATCTTGACATTTACGCTCTTTATCTCCTCATTTTCGCGACTTAAATCTGCATAATTTCGCTAAAAGTCTCTGATCAAGCTGCAGATCTAAACCTTTTCTCCTCTGGTGCTTCTCATCTTTATACTCCCAAGTTATTTTCTCTCATAAAACAGTAAGACTCAATATATTGTACAAACTCATTCCAAACTTTAAATGCGTTTTTCTGTAATTATCAGTTCCGTTCATACCAAATAAAAACTGTAGACTGTAAACTTTTATTAAGATGGAACAAGATCGAAACAAAAATCGAGACTGATCAGTATTTGCGGAGGAAAAAAAAATCGTATCGCCCAGTCCTACTTCTCTTTCTGTAGTGAGCCTCATCATTTTGGTCTTAAAGTGTTTTGTTTTAACCCGTTCTACTTGATCCTGTGGTTTTTATTTTGCCATTGTGTCTATAAACAAATTCCTAATCTGGAAATTGGCTTCAAATCCGCCTCATAATTGCTAAACTCGTGCGCGCTCCAACCAGGAAGTCAAAATATCAAAGATGGAAGGATCTGAAACGCTGGCCTCATTTCTCTAAGTGATTATTCTAACCTGTCATATGCACTTTAAGAAAACTTGAGCGATTACATTTCAGTGAAATTTCAAAAACTTTGTACCTCAACCAACCACATCCCAACTGTTCAGACCAGTACTTGATCATGTGCAGGTGTTTGTATTTCTGTGGCGGTGAACAGGCAGTCGTCTCTGATGCTGTGAACATTTGTGTGTCCTTCCGCCGTGTTGCTCCCACCTCAAACTAGACCCGCGCGCTAATGTCCGAAACGCTGCTCACTCTGACTGCCGAGACGTTTCACGCTTCTGTCGACACGTTTACGGGATGTTTTGGAAGAGAAGAGTCATTTTACTACCAAATGTAAGGAAATCGTCGTCAGCCAGCAAAACTAAACCACAGGGCAAGATACAAATGTTCTCAATATGGTTTAGATTTAAAATAGGAAAATGTTTCTTCTGTCACATGACTCGTATAAAGTGTGTGAGGAATAAAGTGGTGCTCTGAACATGTGGGAGAAGGAGTATGAAGCAGGGAAGCGTTACGGTTTTGAGTATTTGGATAAAAGAACTGAGTGTGTCTTGTGTAAAGCTGAACTAAAGCTCCTGTAGTCAGACTGAGCAGTGGCTGAAGCCTCGTGTCTCATCTGGATCATGTCTGTGATGTTGTGTGAATGAAGCCGTGGCCGTAGAAGCACAGCCCATAGTTAGTCCTCCCTCTGACCCCTGACCCCTGACCCCCGCCCTCAGTCCTGTATTTAAATCAATAGAGAGAAAAAGTGAAAAAGAAGGCAATTATGCAATTTCTACACTTTGAGATGTGTACATATGTACAGTTAATGTGTTTTATTTTGATTTTATATTGTTAGAGACAAACACAAAACGATGAATTGTGAATTTTCTGGGAAAAGTATTTTTCTCATTGACCCATTTCTTTCAATGTTTATGTTTCAAAAGACCATTAAATTGTGGACTGTAGCTTTCTTTTATATGGGAGTTTTCTTTTTATTTAATATTAAAATATTTACAGAAAACATGTCTGAAATAAATCTACAGGTATGATTCACACGCAGAGAGTAAATACATGTAAAACTGAAAAATGGCACCATGTTGCCCCAAATAATAGTTCAGTTTATGAACCATAACACAAAGGTTTGTCACTTAGGACACGTATTAAAGTGTCAGTTTAACTTTTTACCTCAGAGATTCTGGATCTTTTCACACCAGGTACCACCAAACATGAGATTTGGCTTTAAAAGCATCACCAGGTCTCAAGTGTGTGGAGTGGAGTCTTATTTCTCCACTGAAAATGTTAGTTATGCTGATTCTACAAAGCTGCCATCTGTGATTCGACTGTACAACCCTCGTGTTCTCACATGTCGACTGCAGCCTGATGTGCTCCAGCCTGATGTGCTCCAGCCTGATGTGCTCCAGCTTTGTCCTGACAGAAGAGCAGAGACCAGGTGAGTCTGAACAGAGGACAGGTGAGGACAGGTGAGGACAGGTGAGGACAGGTGAGGACAGGTGAGGGGAGGAGGGAACGTGTTTCACATCGACATAAACTGGTGAAAAAAGTCAAACTTGCATACGGAAGCTTTTAAGTCTTTGTATGTTGCTTTTTTAAATAAGTTTAATAGCAAGTTTTCCTTTTCATTCTAAATCTTATTACACTGAAAATCACTTGACAGACTTAAACGGCTCCTCCTGCTTGTTTTCATATTTATACTTCAACAATATGACATAAAACTAGACTTTAAGGGTCATTTCTAAACCATCAAGCCACTGCATTCCAAACAGTTAGACTCCACTGACTTTAATTGATTTTACACTGAAAAAGTTTCTCTCCTCTCCGTGTAACTGCTGCTCTGAGCCTCGTCATTTTAATCTTAAAATGTTTGTATTAACCTGCTCTAAATTATCCTGGTGTTTCTGTTTAGCGGTTTGTCCTAAAATTCCTAAAATGGAAATTCATCCCTATAACCGCTGGCCTCCTGAGCTTCATTTGACTGGAGCTGAACGCTGTCACTCCCTTAGTCATAAAACCATCTGTTTGCAGAATGTTCTGGAGTACGATTTGAACTTTGTTTCACTGCAAAAAATACTTGGCAAAAATGTAAGATATAAACACTTAATTTTACAACATTTAAGTCATTTTCTGATAAATTATCTGTTCATGCATAAACTACTTGTAGACTAGAATGAAACTGTCTCTGGTGAGTGTTCATGGGCTGGAAATAAGTTTATAGATGCTAAGTTTTAGATAAACAGACTCAAGTATCAAGCAAATCTGCATCACTGAATCTAAAAACAAGTGAAGTGTTACAGGGAAAACTGGGAAATGGATTGTGGCTCATTTTAAACATTTATTGCCAAAATGTAAGATTTTCTGACTAGTTGAGTCATGGAAGAAATGTATATGTGACAGTTTTTAAGATTATACAACCAATTCTAATAAGTAGATGATAAACCTGAGAACAAGATGAATAATCTGATATAAGTTTTAAAATCTTGGCCAAATCAGAAAAATGTGCAGTTTTAAAGTGTCACTGTCCCTTTAATACAGACGTCACATTTAAATATTTGTTATTATTATTATAATATTATTAATATTATTACTTTGCTTATGAATCTGGACTTGATCATTAAACGACACAACGAGAATGAATCGGAAGTTTAATAATAATAAGACAAAGATTGTGGCCTTCGTGTCTCAGCCAACAAAAGCTGAGGCCACCGTGACTCACTCCTCTTCCCGTAAACACAAACACGGAACTGACGCAACAGCGGCCGCACGGGGCCCTCCTTCCCCCCGGTCCCCGATGCTCTGCTCGGGCGTAGGAGCTGGAGGAGGATGCTGCGGTGGGTACCACTTTAAACAGCCGTGGCTGCGGACCACGCCCTTCCCCTCTCCGCCGACAGAGGGCGCAGCATCGTGCCAAAACTGACCCCACCGACACACCGTCAGCATATCAGAACCTCCAGCATCCCCTGACCGTCCTTCAGCTGTGCCATCGCCGCGTTACCTCCTCCGAAAACCGCTCCAAAAAACCGCCGCGGACCTTTTACGCGCGCCCGGACGACAAATTACGCAACGCATCCGATCAACTATGTAGGTTTATCGCCTCGAAATTTTGTGAAATCGCTTTGAATCTGAGCAGCACGTCACTGCGACAACATCCAACATCTGCGTATTAACGGGGATTTATCTCTAAAGGAAGCCAAACAAAGCTCCCCGGCGCGCCCTCGTTCGTTTACCGAGGGAAAGCAACGCGTGTCAGCGGAATTTTCGTGCGCCTTTTTCGGCTTTCGTCTTCGCGTCCTCGGGCCTCCTCCTCCTCCTGCTCCTTCTCCGCATCCGACTCTCGTGTAGCAACAGCAGCAGCAGCAGCAGCAGCAGCATCCTCCTGAACCTGCGCCATGGCCGACGTCGTATCGGAGTGCAACATTAAAGTGCTGTGTCGCTTTCGCCCGCTGAACCAGTCGGAGATCGTGCGCGGGGACCAGTTCATCGCCAAGTTCCAGGGAGACGACACTGTCATCATCGGGGTAAGGCGCAAAACGGGGCCAAAACCCGCGCGTAATGTCATTGTTTTACAGGCCTGCCCCGCTCTCCTCATCAATAAATCAGCAGACGCCGGAACCATCTGTGTGGACGGGGAGGATGGGTGTGGGAATATACGGAAAACTGCAATTAGAACTGTCATTTTGAACTCTAATTATACTACAACTACTTTAAAACACCCTAATAAACCAGCATTTTTGAAACTACTACCAATACACTCGCTACGAAGCAAACAATAATCCCACTAGAAATCCTCATAACACTGTAATAAATCCAAAAAAGTGAAAAATATATGAACGAAACACTATTAACACGAAATTATCCTACTTATTTCATCAACTACAGCTCAAATCTTAATTAAAAACGGGCTAAATAAGGTCAAATAAACTATACACGCCATAAGGAGGCCATATTGAGCCCCTATTATACTGTATATACTGTTTTAGCTTTTATATATTGAATTATAATGATCGAGACAGGCCTTACCGTCATTGTGTAAAAAGATCCAAGGATGTTAGCCAGGATTTTAGTTGTTTTAATGCGTTTTTAAGATAAATAAAGCTATTATCGGGTACGTGCTGCGACTCTGGAACAATATAAGCCCAATAAAGTCGTTTAAATGTAAGATCTATGGCTCTAAATTGAATAATATAGTAATTAGCATGAAAAGTCTAACCACAAATGTAAAAAGGTTCAAGGGTGTTTGCTATTTTAATGTATTTTTCAAGATAAATATATTATAAGGTGCTTCCAGGAAAATGTAAAGACTTTTATTTGATCAGATCTGGCAACAAAAAGGTCAAATTTGGACTAGTTTTAGGTCTAGATCCATGTTTTGGGAGGGACTGGAAATGAATTAAAAATAGTTTAGTATAGATCTGGGTTATTTTGTTTAGTTCGTGCTTGATCTTAATGCCGTCCTCCTGAAATCTGATTTGGTCCGGGTTTACTCCTGGTTTAGATCCAATCCAGGTCTCAGTTCAGTCTGGTCTGGCTCCAGTTTAGACCTGGTTTAGTCCTGGATCGTGCCTGGTTCAGATTTGGTTTAGTCCTGGTTCAGATTTTGTTTAGTCCTGGATCCTAACTAGTTCACATCTACTGTAGTCCTGGTTTAGTCCTGGTTGTCCTGTTTCATTGTTTTTGCCCTGGTTTTAGTCCTGGTTCAGTCCTAGTTTAGTCCTGCTTTAGTCCTGGTTCAGACCTGGTTCAGTCCTGGTTCAGTCCTAGTTTTAGTCCTGCTTCAGACTTGATTTAGACCTGGTTTAGGCCTGCTTCAGACCTGTTTCAGACCTGGTTCAGTCCTGGTTCTGGCCTGGTTTAGTCTCGGGTCACACCTGGTTCAGACCTGGTTTAGTCCTGCTTTAGTCCTGTTTCACGGTTTTTGCCCTGGTTTAGTCTCTGTTCAGACCTGGTTTAGTCCTGCTTCAGACCTGCTTTAGACCTGGTTTAGTCCTGGCTCAGACCTGCTTTAGACCTGGTTTAGTCCTGGCTCAGACTAGGTTTATTCCTGGTTTAGTCCTACTTATCGTTTTTGCCCTGGTTTAGCCCCGGTTCAGTCCTAGTTTAGTTCTAGTTTAATCCGGTTTCAGACTTGATTTAGACCTGGTTTAGTCCTGGTTCAGATTTGGTTTAGTCCTGGTTCTGACCTGATTTAGTCCTGGATCCTAACTAGTTCAGATCTATTTTAGTCCTGGTTTATACCTAGTTTAGATTAGCCCTGGTTCAGACCTGGTTCAGATCTGGCTTAGTCCTGGTTCAAACTTGGTTCTGACCTGGTTTAATCCTGGTTCAGTTCTAGTTTAGTTCTCGTTTAATCCAGATTCAGACCTGATATAGAGCTGGTTTAGACCTGGTTTATTCCTGGTTTGGTCCTGAAGTAGTCCTGGTTCAGACCTGGTTAGGACCTGGTTTAGTTCTGGTTTAGTCCTGGTCCAGTCCAAGTTTAGTTCTCGTTTAATCCGGATTCAGACCTGATTTAGACCTGGTTTAGTCCTGGTTCTGGCCTGGTTTATTCCTGGTTTGGTCCTGAAATAGTCCTGGTGCAGACCTGGTTAGGACCTGGTTTAGTTCTGGTTTTGGTCCTGGTTTAGTCCTAGTTTAGTTCTCGTTTAATCTGGATTCAGACTTGATTTAGACCTGGTTTAGTCTTGGTTCAGATTTGGTTTAGTCCTGGATCCTAACTAGTTCAGATCTATTTTAGTCCTGGTTTAGTCCTGGTTTATACCTAGTTTAGATTAGCCCTGGTTCAGACCTGGTTCAGATCTGGTTTAGTCCTGGTTCAGACCTATTTTAGTCCAGGTTCAAACTTGGTTCAGATCTGGTTTAGTCCTAGTTTAGACCTGGTTTAGTCCTGGTTTAGACCTGGTTCAGTCCTGGTTCAGTCCTGGTTCAGTCCTAGTTCAGTCCTAGTTTAGTTCTAGTTTAGTCCTGGTTCAGACCTGATTTAGTCCTGGTTTAGTCCTGGTTCTGGCCTGGTTTATTCCTGGTTTGGTCCTGAAGTAGTCCTGGTTCAGACCTGGTTAGGACCTGGTTTAGTTCTGGTTTAGACCTGGACCTTTCTCCAAGACCTAATCCATAATTCAGCCTCCACATGGGCCCTTCACCTGTAAACACACATTCTACTAGTTTTAGTTTTAGGTTTAGGTTTAGTTCTAGTTCTAGTTCTAGTTCTAGTTCTAGTTCTAGTTTTAGTTTTAGTTCTTGTTCTCAGACCCGTGCTTCGGTTTCTTTCTTAAACTCGTCCCAGTCGAGGAGGAATAAGCAGGTTTCTCGGTACAAAATGGTCTCTGTGCTGAGGCCGTCCACAGTGAAACTCTATCTCCCCGTTTCAGAACT
This sequence comes from Scartelaos histophorus, assembly GCA_000787155.1. Taxonomy (NCBI): domain Eukaryota; kingdom Metazoa; phylum Chordata; class Actinopteri; order Gobiiformes; family Gobiidae; genus Scartelaos; species Scartelaos histophorus. Next base: position 9,627 of record JACN01095883.1, read on the forward strand.
GCAAACTCACCCAATCTGGCAACCAGAGACGCTTTTCTGATCCGCAGGTTGAAGTGCACAATCATCTGCCAGATTTGGGAGCTCAGACTCAGACTCTTTTATTTTATTTTTGAGCTGATGCCGTTTCCTCGTCAGTAAACTCTGAAGTGGAACATAACGAGTTTATTCGTCCTTATCGGGAAATTCAAAGGACGTTCTGGATTCTCAGTTGTAAAATGTGAAAAATGTGACTCTGGGGAAAGAAATAGCCACAAACTTTCATGGAACATACAGAAACAGATCAAGATTTTATATTTAATGTTTTATTTTTGTTCCGTTTTCAAGTTGAGAAGAAGTCGTTTTGTTTTTTTTTTTTAATTTTAGTTTATGTTTTGACTATAAAGTTTCATTCTGGAGCTTTAGCG
>JACN01146148.1:0-14436 GCA_000787155.1 Scartelaos histophorus
GCAGCTTAACTAAGTCAAGTTGAGTTGGTGCAAAGTTTGCTGTGCTCTTTGCAGTGACAGAGATAGTGGGTTTGGAGTACAGGCGCCTGGTGGGCATCCTGTTCCAGATGCTGATCAGTGTGGGCATCATCATCATGGTCGTGCTAGCCTATTACATCCCGGACTGGCGATGGCTTCAGGCGGTCTGCACCATTCCCAGTCTCCTCTTCCTCTCCTACTACTGGTGAGACTAAAATCCATCTCTGTGTGAACCTCAACATTGTCAAATTGATCTAATAATTTAACTCGTATCTATATTGTTATCAAGGTTTTGCTCTGCTTCTTTATTTCCCAGGTTCGTCCCTGAATCCCCGCGCTGGCTCCTCTCCCAGAACAAAACATCTGCGGCGCTGAAGATCATCCAAAAAATGGCCAAAGAAAATAAGCAAAATCTTACAGTCAATAGCCTAGAGGTATCTGCACCACCGCTGTATCGTAATTCTTTCTCACTGCAAAATTGTAATGATTTCATATTGATTAGTCCTTCGAGGCAGTGACGGACGAACCCGGAGACTCTCCTTCTGCGTCTTTCCTGGACCTGTTCAGAACTCCCAATATGAGGAAGCACACGTTTATCCTTATGTTCAACTGGTAAGAACATGACCCCAGACAGTAGTACACAAAGTCATTTGAAACAGTAATAAAGTTCCATGAAACTTATTTGGAGAAAAAGTGAACCCTTATTTCAATCTGAAGAGCAAAAAACATTAGGACAAAGGGCCTGGCCGACTGGATGACTTTTAGGAGATTTGGAGTGAGTCAGTGAAGACTGAGGGGCAGGTAAACTGTGGAGAAACTGTGAGGTAGATCTTACACGCTAGCTCCATTTGTCTGTAAAACTCTGTGAACATGTTTCTTTTATTTCACTAAAGTACATTACATAAAGTTGTAGTCATTCTTCATGCTCACATTAGTTTTGTACAAATCATGTAGCAACTCTATACGCAGGACAGAAAGACGCCTGAGTGATTGTGCGGCACTGACATTGTGAACTGCCATTGCCACTTGCAGTTTTAATTATTTGTTCACCAAACTGTACTTGCAGGTTCTGCAGTTCAGTGGTGTACCAGGGCCTGATCATGAGGGTGGGCATCACAGAGGGAAACGTGTACATAGACTTCCTGATCTCTGGTCTGGTGGAGTTCCCTGCCGCCTTCCTCATCCTCTTCACCATCGAGAGGATCGGCCGAAGACTCCCGTTCGCTGCAGCCAACTTTGTGGCAGGATTGTTCTGTTTCATCACTGCATTTATTCCTGACAGTAAGTAATTTTAGTCACACAGTTCATATGCTTTTCCTTCTGTTTTGTACAGGTTATTGGTCAGATCTGTTGATAGGCAAACCCGATCATGATGACAATGCATCTTTTTAAGGGGGTTTTATAGCTATAAAAACTCATGCAGATGAAGAAGAAGAAGAAATGCAAGTTAGATGTACATTTAATGTGATATTGTGGAGTATTTCAGGTAAAGCAACATTTTATTGGTAAACGGGCAGTAAAATGGTAAGTCTGATGACTTTCTTCCTACACATATTCTTTCATTCTGTTCTGTTTAAATAAAATTACTGTGTCAAATTAGTAATCTTCATTCTAAAAGCTGACTAGACTTTCACCACTAATCTTGTTTTTCCATAACACAAAAGCCTGCTGGATACATGTGCTGCGTACATGTGCTGTATACGTGTGCTGTATACGTGTGCTGTATACATGTGCTGCATACATGTGCAGTATACATGTGCAGTATACATGTGCTGTATACATGTGCTGTATACATGTGCTGCATACATGTGCTGTATACATGTGCAGTATACATGTGCTGTATACATGTGCTGCATACATGTGCAGTATACATGTGCAGTATACATGTGCTGTATACATGTGCTGTATACATGTGCTGCATACATGTGCAGTATACATGTGCAGTATACATGTGCTGTATACATGTGCTGCATACATGTGCTGTATACATGTGCAGTATACATGTGCAGTATACATGTGCTGTATACATGTGCAGTATACATGTGCTGTCACTATGTACAAATGTCCCTTGTCTGTTGCAGGTGTGACGTGGCTCAAAACGACAGTGGCCTGTATTGGTCGTCTTGGTATCACCATGGCCTTTGAGATGGTCGTCTTTGTCAACTCTGAGCTCTACCCCACATATGTCAGGTGAGCTTATGTATTTTAAACATGTCTTCTTTTGAGTAAAAGTGCCAACTTACTATGTGGCAACTAAACTTCACCCAAATGAAGTCAAGCTATTTACAGCACCATTATCAATCATACTAAAATTCTGCACAATTATGTATAAATCAGTCCATAAATTATACTAGTTTTTGTGAATAGCTGAATGTAAAACCACTGATACGTCCAAAACCTGGTTTGTTATATAAATGCATTCTTCCTCAGAAACTTTGGTGTGTCTGTCTGCTCCAGTCTGAGTGATGTGGGGGGCATTATTTCTCCGTTCATCCTGTACAGACTGGCTGCTGTGTGGGTCGAGCTGCCTCTCATTATCTTTGGTAAGTCTCAGACATCACAGAGTGTTTAGTAAAGAGGTGGAGGTTCAAAGGTTCTTGTCTGTGGCACAGGGATCATAGCCGTCATCGCTGGAGCTCTGGTTCTGCTTTTGCCCGAAACTAAAGGTGTTCCTTTGCCAGAAACTATTGATGACATAGAATTTCCAAACAAGTAAGATTAATTAGAACATTTTTACATAATTTAGCACTTGTTGTTATCTACTTTTCTTAATTACTTACTTATTGCCCCTTCAGAAAAAACAATCCTCAGATGGAAATGCTGAACCATAACACAGACACAGATGTTTGAATGAGGAATATTTTGTAATTAACTAAAGGTTGTACTTTTGATTTGTGTTAATAAATTGTACTTTTATTGGAAAACTTTCACCGGGTACTGTGTTACATCAAGGATCTTAAACTGTATAAAGAGAAGTCTATACATGTTTTCTAATACCACCACAGTTTTTTATTGACTTTGACTGAGTAACAGAAACAAATACTTTTATATAACAGCAATCTGTGTTAAAATCCTATGTATTCATAAAGTAGCATGCTAGTTGTTTTATTTTAATTAGTCTTAATGGTTCTGTCTATCCAGTCGACAAACTTGGACACTCGTGCGTACACTCCAGGTTTCATTGGGTTTGCACAGCCCAGGCCCCAAGAGGTCACACCCTGCAGGACATACCTGTTCTGGGCATAACAGACCAGGGGACCTCCACTGTCGCCCTGGAACAACACACACGAGCGATATTAGGACACGTCAAGGTAAAGCACGTTACCTTAAAGAAATCCTATGTAAAAAAAATAAATAAATAGTACTACAATCACAACAATCCCTAATCCGAGGCTGCACTGATTAATGAGGCTACAGATGTGGAGTTTTGGTGGTGAGGTCAGAGGGGCATGAATCTCTTGTCTCCTTTAATCTTAACCTTACCTGGCAGCTGTCTGAGCCTCCCTCTATATTTCCTGCGCACATCTCATGGTCTTTGACACGGCCGTTCAGGTACGATGGTCGATTACAGATCTTATTCTCAATCACAGGGAAGCCGGTCTCCTTCAGCACACCGTCGCCCCCGGTGCCTACAACATCATCACTGTAATAAGTCATCCATGGTTTTCTTTTATTTTTTTAATCAGTCACAACAACAAATGATTTACCTTGAGTCTCACCCCATCCAGTTACATAACACTCCGTTCTACTGGGAACGATGTAGTCCTTATCCGGCAAACAGGCTAGCATGACTTTGTCGTTTATTATTGCAGGGCTAAAATAATAGATTAACATACATCTGTTACATACTGTACATCATGTCTTTAGACCAGGTCACTTCAGTCCATATATTCAAAAAACAAACATAATCAAATCATTATGAATGCAATTATAGAACCTCCCTTCTGTGCTCAGTATTGGTTTGAAACATGTTCTATATTGCTTAAATTTGATTATTTTATAATTATCAATAAACATAAAATCCAGTTGTCACATGTAAACTATACTGATTTTGTAACATAGTGTACTTTCAAAAAATGTATTTTAAAGTTTTCACATTTGGTAATTGGCATATTAATAGCAAAAAAAGGATAAAGGTTTTTACAGTGAATAAGTTTCCCTTCTCATCCAAGTAGTTTCTTCAGCTCTGGCACAACCCTGAGTATCTGTTATTAGTTACGTCCACTGTGAACTGAGTCTAAGATTTTTCCTCTTTGTGTTACTCATACAATCCTCTGCTCCACACACGGCTCAAACCACAACAGCCGATCAGAGGCATCTGTTCTGTACCTGTCCAGTTTGAGCAGGGCGATGTCGGCACCTCCAGGCTCCACGATCATCTTGCTCAGCTGTCGCTCCTGTTTGGAATCCTCCAAAGCTCGTTCTGTGTGGGTCCCCAACACCACCTTATACTGTGAAGGAAGCTTTGACCTGAGAGACACACACACACACACGCACACACACACACGCACAGACACACGCAGACACACACGCATGCACACACACACACACACACACACACACACACACACACACACATGTGGATTTAATAATAATCACTGAAGCTCAATTTAGTTAGTTAAATGAAAGCACAAATGCAGTAAAAGTATCATATATAAAAGTCTACTATTTAAAAATATACTTTTAGAGTAAAAAGCAGAAAATATTCACATAGATTATGAGAACTGTGATACTGATAAAGAACTGTGCAGTTTCTTAACTGATCTGTGGAATTTCATGTAGATATTTTTGTTTGCTCAAAGCTGAGGACTTGATCTCAAAAACTTTAGTTAGAATGTAACCATGAATGTGATAAAACAACCACTCAAATCATATAAACATAATTTTAAAAAGTACTGGAGTTGAAAGTACTGATATCTGCTCAAAATCTAGTGAAGTAAAAGTAAAAAAGTATCCACTGTAAAATTCACTGAAGTAAAGTACAGATACCTAACAATTGTACTTAAGTAGCGTACTTTTACTTTTGCACTTTGTTACCTTCCACCACTGAAAATCATAATATAAATATGTGTAATTAAAGTAGGACCGACCTCTCCAGGCAGTGAGTGGCCGTGAGCACCCACTGAGGGTGAATCAGGGTCCCGCCACAGAAATGGATCCCACTCCTTTGAGAAACACACACAAGTGATGTAACACATTTGTATTGTGAGATAATGTTTGTTTATTCATTTGTTGTCATTTGCATGTCTTAGAACAGAGCTGTCAAGACATGGCAGTGCATTTGCTGTCCAATAGGCTGCTTTGCATTGTAGAATTTAATAATGTTGTAATTTCAGATGAAGGGCAGGGGTTTGGGTTTTTTTTACATGGAAATAATACTTTTTTTTACATAAATACATATTTCATCCAATATTTGCCTTGTCTTTGCTGCATGAGCAAAGGAACAGGAAGAAGATAAATCTTATAAACCCTGCACCTTCAACAGAAAAAAAACTAATAATAATAATATAAAATAAAATAAACATTTCATTAATAATCATTCCCCAGCCCAAAAACCAAACTAAGTCACCAAGGTTTCAGATCACGTCATAGCGATCTATAGTCCAGTATTAATACACGTAGAGCAACAAACATGAATTCAAATGCAAAATCATGTTGTAGTACAATGAATTCATGGGTTTAGATCAAGGATGGGCAATTATTTTTTCCACACATGAGAAATAGGAAATATTGTGGAGGGCCAAAATGCTTAACGCAATTCTGCATAATATTAATTGTATTCTGCATGGGTTTCCTTACAAAAAAATGTCATTTAAATAAAAGGAATGTAGCTTTAGTCTTTTACATGAGGTAAAATGATAAAATATGTTTATTTTGTAATTCTAAATGAGCTTAAATGGGCCAGTCAGGTCCAGTATGTGGCCCAAGAGCTGCACAATGACCTGGTGTGGATTAAACAACAACTGAAAATACCAGTTTCAACATTTGTGAATTTACCTTTTGGATATTTCAATATTACAATTTATATAATAGGGAAATCTGAAAGTGAAAACCACCAATTTAGCCCTATGAAAAATGACCTGTACTTATAATAAATGTAATAAATATACAAAATTAAAATCTGTAACATTATTTGGGTTGGCTCCACAAACCAGAAAATATTAATCTTTTGACTTATTTTTTTTTTAAGTGGATAGGCCCAGTTTCTGCAGGGATATTACCCATAAAGCAAGTGAAAACATCTACAACATTAATCAACAAATTCTACCATATAATATAATTGACCAGTCCTGATCATTTTTAAACTATAACTATAACTATATTTTATTAGACACTCACCTGGTGCGGAGACTGATCTGCCAGGGCCAAGAGTGAGGTTTAGAGACACAACCACCCACGATACGGCCGAAACACCTCTTTGGCTTGATCACTGGGCTCCCACAACTCAACCCACCAGCTAAAAAAACATAAATAATATCGATTCACATATAGAGAAAAGGAAGATGTATCAGTTTGCCCGCGTTCTTTACTTTACGTTGGTTTACTTACTACAGTCTGGGATCTGGCAGTAATCCCATTTCTTATTGCGGTCTGTCGTGTAGCACCAGGGGCCATTCACGTCACCGTCTGGGTTTCTGCAGCTCTGAAGGGAGAAAAAGTTTATTTCAAAGGCAAATGTGCTTCTCATCATCATTTTACATTTGTATCCTGCAACATCTTAATAATACAAGTAACAATGGAGTAGTACCATCCTTTTTCATTGTCATTTATTTTTGGCTATTGTCATTGCAACCATGTGCATAACTAGTTTATGTTTTAATTTTTTTGTATTATTTAAACTGAATATGGAGATGTGGGTGGAGCTTAAGGGTAGATAAATATAGGAATTTTCTGAGCCCAGGACAATACAGGACAATTCCTTGACTTAATCTTGTAACGCCAAAAAGTACCTTAACATCTCCCAGTTCTGTTTCCTGTTTGCTCTTTCCATAACATTGATATTAAAATACCAAATGTAGATGTTCTTACGTTGCCCTCCAGGCCTTTGGTGGGGTGTGTCTCTGGGGTGAAGCTGTTGTGAGTGTGAGGGCTCTGAGCGCTCCAGGCCTGACACGTCACTCCAGCTGCCGTTATCGATGTGGGACCACGGTACGAACTCCCACTTCCAATCTTACAGTCTAAAAGTAAAAGACGCACAGGGACACAATGACTTGAGTAGCACAGTACTGTTGTGATAACAGTATATGCTGTAAGAGTTAACATTAGCCACATCATGTCCCAAATTATGAACAGACAGAGCTGGTTTTGCAACTGAGAAGAAGACAGCTGCAGGTTTCTGTAAAAAGACACCATGGGCAATTAAGAAACACGTTACAAGCTACTTTTTTCTGAATTGTAACCCTGGATAAGTAGGTCTCTTTACAGAAATGAGACTGTCTGAATATATCCAAATTTATTCACTCACTAGTGCAACTTTAGCATAATTGTCACAGTTCTGGACACAATCAAGGCTAATACTTTTGCATCATTTTAGGAAACATATATATTAACGTCTGTGGTTAAAATGTCGAAATCCATAAGTCACTGTGTGTATGTTGTTTCAGTGATCTCCTAAATGAATCTGAGGAGAGCTGTACCTCGTTCGGGGGCTGTAGGCGTCTCTGGGTTTGCGGTGGGTCTGGGTAGTCTGGGTGGAGCTTTGGTGGGGTTGCTGCTGGAGCATTTATCCAGGTTGCAGTACTCCCAACGGACAGCGGGGTCCATGGTGTAGCACCAAGGAGCCCGGTCTCCATCTGGGTTCCTACACAGGTTCCTTTTCAAATCCCTGAAAATCCACAAAAGAATAAATAAATAAGTGACTGTGGCAGATGAGGAGCCTTTATACTTATACTTATACTTATACTTATACTTATACTTATACTTATACTTATACTTATACTTATACTTATACTTATACTTATACTTATATAGAGTTATACTGCACACACGCGTTGGGGAAGTTCTGAGGGGTCTTCTGGTGATTGTGTGGACTCATAGAGCTCCAGGCCTGACACTTCTTTCCGCTGACAGTCTCTGAGGTGACGCCTCGATACGAGCTGCCGTTACCCTCATAACAGTCGTCCTCCTCCGGGGGGATCATGGGCTCATCTTACGGGCACAGATACATTCAGTATCATGAGGGCTGTAAACATTTAGCCTCTGCAGCTCGTTACCTGGGCGCCCGGGGGCATTACTGCAGCTGGGCACACTGCAGTACTCCCAGCGAGTCTCCGAATCTGTCGTGTAACACCAGGGCTGTCTCTCATTGTCTGGGTTGCGACAGTAGTTGTTGTCAAGACCTCTGTTGAAAAAAATAAGAAGCTATTTCAGAGGTATAATTGTTATTTATAACAGTTTCAAACAGCAATGGCCAGATTATACACAGTTTGTCTGTTGTTTCCTAGATTTCTTGTTGTTGTCGCACACATACTTGCAGGGGTAGTTGTCGGGGGTGCGGTTGTGTTTGTGTGGTGTTTGGGAGGACCAGCTCTGGCAGGTTTTTCCAGACTCTGTGACTGCGATGGTTCCTCTGTAGGAAGTGCCTTCACCTGAAGCACAGGTGAGTTCGGGCGTGATGGTCGGGGGCTCAGAGGCTGCACACAGATACAACATTAAGCACAGTGGACTACTTTAATGCTCTTAGAATGGTCACAATGCAGGAGTGATTATAAGTGAGAGATTGTTGCAGAGAGCTCCTCACCGCAGCGTGGGATGGAGCAGAAGTCCCAGCGTTTGGTGGCGCTGGTGGTGAAGCACCAGGGCCGTGGATCTCCGTCTGGGTTTCTGCAGTAGTTCTCCTCTAGATACTTGTCTGGGAGCCTGCAGAAGAAAGAGTGCACTTAAGCTACAGGTGAATCATTATTGCATAGTAAGAGTGTGGCAGTACTGCAGACTGACGCGCTGGGGATGTAGCCGTGGTTGTGAGGTTTCTGGGAGTCCCAGCGCTGACAGGTGAAGCCGTTCTCTGTGGTGGAGATCTTCCCTCTGTAGTTCTCACCACTGCAGTGGATGCACTCCTCTGTTACACCACATGTCTTCATCAATATGTGTATAGCCACTCAATTTAGAACCAAACTATTCTGTATAAGCATCATTATAATGTAAAGCACAAACAGGTCAAAACCTAACACCGCCCACAGCCTCTTCTCAGTACTAAATGAACAGCCAATCTACTGTTAATGTTCATCCTGCTGCAGATGTTCTGTTGCCTGTTTTACCTGTGCAGCTGGGCACATTGCAGTGCTCCCAGCGTGTGGTGCGGTCTGTGGTGTAGCACCAGGGCCCCCCGCTGTCTCCGTCTGGGTTTCTGCAGTGGTTTATGACCAGGTCGGCCCGAGGGTGGGTCTGGGGTGTGATGCTACATAACATAAGCATTTTAGAACAGACAGAAAATACTGTCCAGTAAGATGGACGTACACTATGACTTTACTTTGGCACATGAGGCGTCTTGGCCTCCCATCGCTGGCAGGTCTTTCCTGATTTTGTAGTGGCCTTAGTCCCTCTGTAGTCTGAGCCTATTCCATTCACACACTCAAGAAGATATTCTAGAGAAAACACACAAAGTTGGGTTACAGATACTTGTTCTTTGAAAAGTACAACAGCTACTTCATACCGTGGATATTAAGGATAAATTAAGCCCTTTAAAGTTACCTTTTTTCTCATAATAGGCAGTGCTGCTTCTTCTCAGGATCATTTCTGTTTTGGAGTTGGCCTCAACAGTCCAACACTCCTGGTCCTTCTCCACGTATATAAAAGACCTGTTCAATCACAGTGTAAATACAGTGACAGCACATTATAGCCTTACATTGTGTGTAGGAGCTTACTTGCATGTGAAAGACGTCTCAGAATCACATTTAGCAGCACATTCAGCCACTGTGTTTACAGAGTACAGCCTTTTTCGCAGCGCCAGGATCCAAGCGCCTTCAGTTTTGGAGTAACCTTCTACTTCTGAAGCACTCGCTGGAACAGGAAACAGAAAAACAGCAAATAACTACGTGTGTGGACCAAAGAAGCAAAAGAAATGTTCAGACAAAACAGGGAACCACTTCTGTAAAAACTAGACTAAAAACTTGTTTTACAGCATTTAAAATAGACACAGTTCCACATGGTCCATCTCTGATTTGATAATATTGTCCATCCTTGCAAATTCCTCTTTATGGTTCTTTACATTCAGCATAATTATGTTATATATTTATGCAATTTAGTTCATATACGGCTGCTTTTCCAATATATGGGGTAAAGAGAAATCCAGAAACAGGAGAAGTTAAAGTCAAATACAGGTCCTTTCTTGGCATATAATAAAAACTAGCCTATGTTTTGTTGCTTGCTTTCTAGATGTGGCTTTTGGATTGCACATCTGCACAATCTACATTTCAGATACTAGTTTCATATGTTAGCTGTAATAAAGGACTTTCTGGACTTCAGTACTGTACACTTCAAATCCTCAGTTGTTTGTTGACCCACTGTATTTCCAGTCACCACTATTGCTCAAGGCTCTTCTTTGGAACACACTGTTGAGTAAAGTGTAAAGTCTACACCAGACCCAATTAAACTTTTCTAAACATCAAAATTATAAAACTTTCTGTACCATTTTTCTGGCCAGTGCTTTAACGATTTTTCTTCAATTGGAGCAAGAGGTTTAGTGGAGTTGTTCTGCTCTGGAGTTGTGTTAAAACAGTGTTACTCATGATTGTCTCACCAGTGCAGAGGAGGGCCGCCAAGCACAGGGCCGCGGTGTACAGGTCCATAGTGAGGCCTCAGCAGATCATCACCCAGAGGTCCCTCCTGGCTCCTCACTGGGTCCACTTCACTTCAGGGGGCACTAACACGACTTAAGCTTGGCCTCCACAGAGACCACAAAGCTATTACCTTTCGGATCTTTCAGTTTTGTAAAGAAGAAGTCGCAGTAGAAGAGTGTTAGTGGAAGTATTTTGACTCTTACCTTTTCAAGATGATGGGTTAGAGGTGAAACTGAGGTTTGAGGTCTGACATGTAACTGCTGAATCTCTTCATTATTTGCCTGAACTTTAACCATTTCAAATCATGTGACCACTGTGTCCTTATCAAAATGTCAACATATCTCATTGAAAACATTGATCTGCCTACACACATACACTTCCAAAATTTAAATATGATCAAATCTTATGTAAAATGAGTAGTTTAAAACTGCCTGCAAAATATTCTGCAATAGATGACACAAAACCTACACATTTGCAAGTTGTATTTTTTTGTTAGCAACAATATGTGTGCAATATTATTCCTATATAGGCTTTAGTACAATTAGGCTTATTATTAAATCTAGATTGGGCTGCTAAAGGAATTCATTTGTATTATATCAGTGTTTAAATTATAACTTGAATATCGTCACCTTCTTAAAATAATTGCCTAAGTCACTTTTTGCCTAAGTTTACTTTGCCATAATTTATGCCATATTTTCAATTTTGGGGGGAGTTTTTTTTGTGTTTCCTGAAAAACCTGAAAAAATTATTTATGTGATTATTTTAGGAAGGTGTCGATATGCAATTGTTGAAAATGTGTAATTTTTGTATCTTTGCCTGATTTGCTCCAATTATTTTTTCTGTTTTCGCAGCCTAATCTGTCCAAACCTACTCACTTTTTTGACTTTACTTTACTTTGGATCAATATGTAAAGTTAATATTTAGCCAAGAAGGAACAATGTCCAAACAACACAAATCACAAAATGACAGAAAGCGTAAACTAATGCAGAAGTAGGTTACAACTGTTTGCTGCAATAGACAAAACAACACTTTCTATTCTATTTTATACTTGTGAGGGTTAAATAATCGAAGAAACAGATATTCAGGAGAAGCTCTATTCATTAAAAGTCTAGAGTCATGTAATAACCTGTAGTGTCCAGCAGAGGGCGCTAGTGTTGATCACTTGAATGGTCCGTTCATAAAGTGACGGAAAGAACGTGCCTATTTATTTGCATAGATATGATTTATTTGTACATTTTCAGAGCTCAATTTACCTTAAATCACTCATTTTATTTTAAATAAAGTAACTCTTTCTAGTAACGGTTAATTATAGCAGTAGTTGTTGTTAATATGTTTAATCTGAGTGATATATGAGGATGTATTTTTATTATGCCATAGTTGTCTTCTATATAGAAATAGATATTGACATAAAGATGATGATATGATGATTGATGATGATTTATATCAATCATCAAAATACAGATTGATGATTGATATAAAGAAGATGTTTTTGTGGGCTCCACCACCAGACAAAGCAATGACATAACTCAAGGTTTATGCAATTATAATGTCAACAAAAATACCATAATTATGACACAATGATACATCAGCAGTGGAACAGTTGAGTCAAGTCACTCTTATGTAGGAGTAGCCATGAACAAGAGGTCAAATGCAGATCATGTCGGTGCTTTGTTCATAAAAAATACACAATTTGTACTGAATTTTGTAGTGACCCAGCCTTCAACCCACTTTCAATGAGCTCTCCAATTAATAATATTGTTTGTCATTTTATTTACCATTTAATTGTCCATAAACATCAATGTTAAATTGCTTATTTACTAAATTATTTACAATATAATCATTTCAATTCTTATAATTGTTTGCATGCATCAAATAATTAATTTACTACCTTAACAAAAACATACCTGCAACTGAGTTTTGTTTCATTCACACATTTATTTTTTTAATAAACCAGGTTTATTAGTTTGTCCACATCTCCAAAGCTCAAAATGCTCTGTTCCACCTTGTGATGCCTTCAAGTAGTAGTTTTCAAGTTTACAGCTTCCTTTTACTGATCAGATCAGCTCAGTAGATACTGGCATTTCCAGGGCTGAAGTCCTCTAAATGATTCTAGTGAAGGTGTATGGGGTTTAAAACCACAGTGGAGCAGTTCCTGTATTATCACATGACATCACAAGGTGGACCAGAGTGTTTTCTGTTTGAAAAAACAAAAACACCCTGGGTGTGTTATTGATGAGGAAACAATATTATAATATAGATCAGAAAATAGAATATGTGCCCTTTAAACTAAGCTCTGAGACTACTTTATGTATGTATGTATGTATGTATGTATGTATGTATGTATGTATGTATGTATGTATGCATGTATGTATGTATGTATGCATGCATGTATGTATGTATGCATGCATGTATGTATGTATGCGTGCATGTATGTATGTATGTGTGTGTGCATGTGTGTATGTATGTATGTATGTGTGCATGTGTGTATGTATGTATGTATGCATGTATGCATGCATGTATGTATGCATGTATGTATGTGTGCATGTGTGTATGTATTTATGTATGTATTTATGTATGTATGTATGTATGTATGTATGTATGTATGTATGTATGTGTGTGTGCATGTATGTATGTATGTATGTATGTATGTGTGTGCGTGCGTGCGTGCGTGTGTGTGTGTGTATATATGTATGTACAAATGTATGTATGTATGCATGTATGTATGTATGTATGGATGGATGGATGTGTGCCTGCTGTGGTTGATTTCCCTATTGAAATCACATTCTGTTCTCCTCTTATTGAGTAGTATAAAGGTGATTTGTTTAAAGGTAATGTGGCTTTATGACAAATAATTTCTGCTTGCCAAGGCTTAAATCAGTATAAACTAAATCGGAAAATCTTAATTAGAGATAGAAAAGGCATTTAGCGGTATAATGCACTCCTCTTTCTATACCCTTTTCCATTTTATTCAAGATCATCTCATTATTTTGCTTTCAACTGTCAAGCCCTTGAGTCAGATGGCAGCCATTTTGTTTTATTGACAACAAAAAACTAATTTATAACTCTTTCAATGTGTCATCTATTGCAATTCCTGCAATACAGCAGAAGGCCCTGGTAATGGACAGAGAGGAAGTTCGATCAGAGACAGCTTTAAATTCTTTTTTAGACGTTGTTTGTGGAATTGGGTGTATTTTTCCCTTTAATTAAAGCCTTAACTTAAGTGACGTGCCCTTGACTGGACCATTGTATTACCCTGTGCTTCTGAGGACAGTGTGATTAAAGTGGAAGCTCCACTATACATGTTTTTGAAGCACACTGATCAAAACAAGGAAAAATGAAAAATTTCTGAACTTTTCCCTTTCAAATGAGTTTAAATCAGTCTAGCCAGTAGTTTAATAATAATGCAATTTCCTTTTCATAATATTTGTAATAACCAATGGATAAAAAGGCAAAAAAATAAACTTTATTCCTCTCTCCACAGACCTGACCTGTAAGCCAATGGCGCCATCTGCTTGTCACCATAGAATATGGAATGAAGTATTGTCTGAAAGTATTGTCTTTTTTTCTTTTCTTTTTTTTTTTTTTTTGAATGAATTCAGAATATTTTTACACATTCATTAATTTATTTTATGACTAAATC